>CAUYSK010044594.1:0-71958 GCA_963575035.1 Avahi laniger | reverse complement strand
AAAATGCTCAACATCTCTAATTATCAGGGAAATGCAAATCAAAACCACAATGAGATATCACTTATCCCCAGTGAGAATGGCCTTTACCAAAAAGTCCCAAAACAATAAATGTTGGCGTGGATGTGGAGAGATAGGAACACTTGTATCCTGCCGGTGGGACTGCAAACTAGTGCAACCTCTGTGGAAAGCAGTATGGAGATACCTCAAAGAGATACAAGTAGAACTACCATTTGACCCAGAATCCCATTACTAGGCATCTACCCAAAAGAACAAAAGATATTCTATAAAAAAGACACCTGCACTCGAATGTTTATAGCAGCACAATTCACAATTGTAAAGATGTGGAAACAACCCAAGTGCCCATCAATACATGAGGTGATTAATAAAATGTGGTATATGTATACCATTGAGTACTATTCAGCCACAAAAAACAATGGTGATATAGTAACTCCTGTATTATCCCGGATAGAGCTGGAACCCATTCTACTAAGTGAAGTATCCTAAGAATGAAAAAATAAGCACCACATGTACTCACCATCAAATTGGTTTTAACTGATCAACACCAAAGTGCACACATAGGAATAACATTCATCAGGTGTTGGGCAGATGATGGGGAAGGGGATGGGTATATACATACATAATGAGTGCGATGCGTGCCTTCTGGGGGATGGACACGCTTGAAGCTCTCACCTGGGGAGAGCAAGCGCAATGTACATAACCTAAATATTTATACCCCCATAATATGCTGAAATAAAAAAGAAAAATAAATAAAAGATTGTTGGCTGCAAAAAAACAAAAAAATGTAGTGAAAGCAAGAACCCTGGGAGGTAAGCAAGATCCAAAGCTGACTTCCACTTGATAGTTTCTACTGAACCTTGGAGACTCTGAGCTTCTGTTTTGATTGTTTTATGGGATACGAAGGACAGGTGATTAAGACTAGAGTCCACACAAAGAGAGGAGGCTAACAGGAGGCTTCACCTAAAGTTGGGACCATGAGAGTAAGCAAAAAATAAATACGCTGTGTGGAAAAAGATAGTATGAAAACTGGCCTGTCTTGACCTTGGCACTGAGGGATTACTGTAGGGTGTAGTACAACTGGTCCAGAGTTGGTAGAATCCTTAGAAGACTGGCAAAAATAGACACAAATCCTTTATGTGGGAATGCAACTAGAATCCAGTTTGCAAAGCATTTCCCATGGGTAAAATTCTAAGTAATATGATTTTATAATTTAAAAAAAATCACAAAATACACAAGGATAAAAGTCACCATGAGTGGGAGTCAGCAGAAACAGTAAAATTAAATCTGTAAAGGTGTCAGATAATGGAATTCAATTGCAGAATGTAAAACTGCAATATTTAATATGTTTAAAAGACAAAAGAGTTCTTGCTTAGGTGCCTTGCTTCATTGTTTCTGTCCCATATAGCAGCAGGAAGTGGCTTCTCTGCAGTTTCTTGTACATCAGTTCAAGATTGACTAAGAAAAACAGCTGCTTCCTTTAAAGCAGGATGTATCAGTTTACACAGAAACTCTTTCTATAGGAATCAACCTTTGGAAGTCCAGATAAGTTCTTACAATCCCAGGAGATCACCATCCTTGTCCACAGCTCTGCTTGCCCTTGATGTTTAAGCATAAATTCAGCTTTGTCATAGAGAGGCAAGAATGGCAATTTCAGGGGTTCTCCAAATGTGCTCAAAATCTGTGATAATGAACAGATCTTTGTATGGAATGATGGATTCATAGAAGTGACAAAATTTATTGAAGTGGATAACAGTAGAATTATGGCCTGTGATAGCGTTACTTTGTGAAGCATAGTAAAAGCTTCTAATATGTGTTCTAGCAATGCAAAAGTGATCATCCTGTGTTATGTTGATGGGAATACCAAGAGAAAGGAGCTAATAATTTTCTGTAGGCTTTTGTGTCACCTTTAAAATACGGCATGAGGAACAAACCGTTTTTAACTTGACAAATCAAAAGTTTGTGTTGAGATCACCCTCTAATAGATGTATTCTGGAACTTGAAAAAACAAAGGCTTACAACTTGAGAAAAAAACAAGAGTATAAAAACAAACAAGCAAAATTGTAAAATAACCAAGTAGAAGATCTAAAAATAGAAAATATAATTAAAATTTAAACTTCAATGAGTTTATTAAACTGGAGATTTAGACAAAGCTGAAAGAGAATTGGACTGCTGTTTGATGAATGTGAAGAAGTTATCTAAACTACAGTACAAAAAGACAAAAAGATGAAAAATATGCAAGGTATTAAATGACATGAGATAGTGAAAGATCTTGCATAAGTGTAATAAGAGCTCTGGAAGGAGATAATAGCAAGAATAGGCAAAAAAAAAAAAATACTTGAGGAAAGTCTGGCTGAGAATTTTCTTGAATTGCTGACACTAAATGTAAGATCAAGAAAGCCCAACAAATCCCAGGCAGAGAGCATACAAAGAAATCTTCACATCAATACTTCAATATAAAACTGCAGTTACCAAAAGGAAAAAAATATTAAATTATTATCGTTTAAGAGAAAAGACAGATTTCTACAATAAAAAAAATAGAACAACTAGACTGATGATGAAGATTCAGCAGCAAAGATGGAAGCCAGAACACAGCAGAATAATATTTTCAATCATCTAAGAGCATTTATGTTATCCTAGAATTACCTCTTCCATAAAACTATTTTTTTCAAAAAATAGAGCAAAATAAATGCATTTCATGAAAAGAATGAATAAAGGAGTTCCATCAATAGACCCTTACTAAAGGAACTTCTAATGGATATACCTCAGTAGCAGGTCTGCAATATAGAAAGATATTGGTAAATATGCTGGTAAATCTAGATGAACATTGGGTGCTAAATATTAAAAATGAAGTGTAGTTTGTGGGGTTTAAATAAATATTAATAATAGAAAACAATCTAAATTACTGGGAATGATAGAAGATAATTTGATGGTTGAGCAATGGAGATTGAACCATTCTAAAGCCTTTGTATTGGTTGTGAAGAGAGTAAAAATACTGATGAATCTATTCATTTTAAGGATGCTTATTAAAATAGTAGTGGTAACCATCAGAACAGCAGAACTACTAGTACAACATTCAAACTAGCAGAAGGAAAAATAAAATAAGGAAAAGGAAAAATAAAAGAAAATAAGAAAAAAAATTCTCCCTAAAAGTAGGCAAGAAAGGAGGAAAAAGGAAAAGAATAACAAATAAAAAATACATAATAAAATGGTAGGATTAAATTCAAATATAGCACAATAAATGTTAATGAGCATAACCCTCCAGTTAAAAGATACATATTGTTAAAGTGGATAAAAAAATTCAGGTCTATGCTGATTATAAAAGTGCACAGCAATATTGAAAGCCAAAAGATAAGAAGATATCCACGAGGCAAATATCACACAAAGAAAAATTGGTTTAGCTATGTTAATATAAGATAAAAAAGACTTTACTACAAGAAACATGGTGAGTGATGAGAATCTTTAATGTTTGGTTAAAAGTTTGAATTTTCCAGGAAGATATGAAAAGTCAAACTCTGTATGCCCATATAACATAATCCTAAAATATAGGAAAGAAAAATTTACAGAATTGCAAGGAGAAATTGACAATACACCATCAAGATTTTTTTGACACAATTATCTCAATAATTGATAAGTTAAGCAGATTTTAAAAAGGCAGTGTGGATACAGTAGGTTCGCATAGAATTAACAAATTTGTTTAAATAGGTTTGCACAGAACATTACATCCAGTTGTTATAGAAATCACATTCTTTTCAAATGTGCCCAGAATATTTTAAAAACTGACTGTATATAGTGAATAAAACAAACTTCAACAAGTTTCAGAAGCTTGTTATTACATATATCACATTTCTGACCACAGTACAATTAAATTGGAAATTAAAACACTAATATAACTAGAAAAACCCCATGTTTGGAAATTTTAAAAAAAATCTAAACACATTAGAGTGGATATTAAAAATATTTAGAACTAAATTGCAACAAAAATATTACACACTAAAACTTGTGAGGTGGAGATAAAGTTGTACTAAGGGAATTTATAACTTAAAATGTTAATATTCGAAGAGATAGAAGAATCAAAATTAATAAGCAAAGTGTCTATCTTAAGTTATCCAAAGAATGGAAAATAAATCCAAAGGAAGTAGTAAAAGGAAATAATAAACATAAAATATAAATTATTGAAATAAAAACTATAATAAATAAGATCAATGAATTTATAAGTGAGTTTTTGTAACTATCTGGAAAAACTGATCAAAAAAGGAAGCCAGAAAGCAGTAATACAAATGAATAAAAATGAAAAAAATGAAAAGAGGGACATGACCGTAACCTTTGCAGAGATTAAACAGTGAGCAGATATTATAAATTTTATGACAATAATTTGGAGATTTACATAGATGGATACATTCTTAGAAAATATGACTTACTAAAAGTGACATTGAGGAATAGAAAAATTTAATATCCTTATAACCATTAAAGAAATTATAGGTTAAAATCTTCTTAAAAAGAAAATCCCAAGCCCAGATGGCTCAATAGGAAATTTAAATCAAACTTTCAAGGATCAGAGAATTCCAATATGACACCAACTCTTCCAGAGAATAAACAAGAAGGATTAATTTTTGTTTTATGAAGCTAGCAAAATCACAAAACCAAAATCAGATACAGGCAGTATAAAAAGGGAAAATTGAAGGCCAATCTCATCACAAAGATAGGTGCAGCAATGCTAAAAAAAACACAAACAATGGCAAACAAAATTAATCAGGAGATACATTGGAAAAGATAATATTTTGTGTTGGGTATATCTCAATAATGTTAGGTTGGGTTAATGTTAAAAATCAAATAATACATTTACTACTTTAACATTTTGGGGGAAAAACCAGAATTATCTTAGTGGACTTGGAAAAAGCACTTGATAAAATTTTATATCCATTTGTGCTAAACACTCCTAACACATTAGGAATAGAAGGGAATTTTTAAAAACAGATAAATAGAATTCACAGAAAACTCATGGCAAATATTACACTTAGCAATGAATTGTTGAAAGCATCCCCTTTAAGATCAGAGACAAGACAAGGATGTCTGTTATCACCACTGTTAATTCAGCATTCTACTGGAAGTCCTAGTCAGTATGGTAAGATAAGAAATAGAGATAAAATGCATAAAGACTTAAAAGGAAGAAACTGAACAATCATAAGTCTGTGAATGATGACTAAGTACATAGCAAATACAAAAGAGTATAAAGATGAATTATTAGAATTAATAAATTAATTTAGCACGATTGCTTGATGCAAAATCAATATATAAAAATCAATTCCATTTCCACAGAAAATATGATTTTAAAGTATCATTCATACTAGAAACCAAAAAACAAAATACTGAAGAATAAATCTTAACAAAGACATGCAAATTATTTTAAAGACAACAATTACAAAATTTCACTGACAGACACTAAAAAGGATGTAAATAAGTGAAGAGAGAACATGTTCTTGGACAGGAATATTCAATACTATAAAGATGACAATTCTACTCGAATTGATCTACAGTCACTGAAATATAATCAAAATCTCAACAGATGTTTTCTTCTACAAACTGAGGGCTAAAATTTATATAAAATGGTAAAGGCCAAGAATTGTCAAGACATTCTTGATGACAATGAACCAGGTGGAGATTTTCCCTGCCAGATATCAAGATTGATTACAAAGCTATACTAATTAGGACTTCTTCATACTCATGCAGTGATAAACAATGAACTACTTAACGTAAAAGATAAAATTTTAAAACTTTTAGAAGAGAATATAGGAGAATATCATTAGGATCTCAGGGCAAAAAAAAAAAGATTTATTTAACAATGTAAAAGAACAATGTAAGTGAAAAGTTGGACACATTTGGCCACACTGAAATTAAAACCAGTTCATCAAAACACACCTTAAATGGTGTGAAAAGACAGGCCACAAAATGATAGACTATATTCGCAATACGTACAATAGCAAAGGACTAGATATTGAATATTTAAGTAACTCCTAAATATCAAAAAGTAAAAAATAAAGTCCAATAGAAAAATGGGAAACAGACATGAATAGGCACAGAAAAGAAAACATAATGACTCACCAAAGACATAAAAAGATGAGCTGCCTTATTAATACTCAGAGTATTGCAAAGTATTTACCACAATGAGATACCACTACACTCCACCAGAACAGCTGGGATTGAACAGTTTGTCAGCACCAAGAGATGTTGAGGATGTTGGACTACAGGCATTTTCACACACGACTGTCCCTACCTGGGACAGAGTTTGGCATTATAAGCACAGTTTTTGACTCAGCAATTCTGCTTTTGGGTATATACCCTAGAGGAATGCTTGCCCATGTACTCCAAGATGCATGTAAAGAGTAATCATAGCAACATTGTTAATATCAGCAAGGAAACAACTCAAATGTTCATCAACCATAGAATGGACAGAAAGTTGTGGTATATTCTTCTAATGGAATATTCTATAGCAGTAAAAATGAACTACTGCTATACCTTCAACATGAGTAAATCTCAAACATAATGCTGAGTAAAAGAAACAGGACACAGAAAAATATATAGTATAGAATAGTTTCATTTTTGTAAAGTTTTAATACATATATATGTTTATATGTATGTGTATATACACACATGTATACATATATACATGTATATGTATATATATATGTTCTATTTCTTAGCTAAATAACACAAATGCAAGTATTTGTTTTAATATTTTTCTCTAAATTGTATGCATGTTATATTTCATAATAAAAAACCTTTTATAGAGAGAGAATGGGGAGTGAAGAAGTAAAGAAATCAAATATAGGCCAGGCGCGGTGGCTCACGCCTGTAATCCAAGCACTCTGGGAGGCCGAGGCGGGTGGATCGTTTGAGCTCAGGAGTTCAAGACCAGCCTGAGCAAGAGCGAGACCCTGTCTCTACTAAAAAAAAAATAGAAAGAAATTATCTGGACAACTAAAAATATATAGAAAAAATTAGCCAGGTATGGTGGCATATGCCTGTAGTCCCAGCTACTCGGGAGACTGAGGCAGTAGGATCACTTGAGCCCAGGAGTTTGAGGTTGCTGTGAGCTAGGCTAATGCCATGGCACTCACTCTAGCCAGGGCAACGCAGTGAGACTCTGTCTCAAAAGAAAAAAAAAAAAAAAGGAAGAAATCAAATATAGACATTTTTTGGGGAATTTCACTATAAAGGAGTATGCACAAAAATTGTGTTGTAGCTGGAAGACCCTGTGGGACCATGTTCCTTTCTCTTTTTTAATATGGCAGATATGACAATATGCTCACACGCTGTTAAGATTGTATAAGGGAAAAATTGACAATGTTGGATATTGGGAATATTTAAAGAGGAAAGTCCTAAGGTGAAAGGAAAGAGGCTGGATTTAGAGAAGCAGGGACAGCTTATCCACTGTCACAGCCAAGGTCGTTGAATGTATGGCTGCAATTGCAAGTGGGTTGGTAGATCTGTTGGTGAAGAGGAGAGTTCGTTCTCTCATGATTGCTTCTGATTTCTCAGTGAAATGAGAAGCAATGTCATAAGGGCAGAGAGCATATTTGAAATTTGAGGAGAGAGAGGAAATAGGAGTCTGGGAGACTGGAAAATGTGGAGGGCCTGCTTGAATTTTATGTTCATCAATTTAATGTAGGATTGGTCAAAAGGATGGTTTGATTTTGCTTCATCGAAGATGAATTACTCAGGTGCAGGTGTGGAGTACTGCATTTGTAAATAGAATCATGGTTTTGCAAGGTGGGAACAGGAGGGAATTGGGTTCAAGGATGATAGTCACTGAGAAAGCGGCAGAGTCCGTGGTTGGAAATCCTGATGGATGTGAAGAAGTCTTCATGGCATGTTGCGAAGTGAGGTGGAAAGGCACCAGGTGATGGTCAGAGAATGTCATGCTTCAACCTGAGCTTTTGAGGGCGGAGCAATTACTTCTGCATCTTTCCCTCTGTCCCTTCGAGAATACAATATAGAAGTAGACAGCAGCAGGACAGCAGAGGGAAAGGGCGTTGGAGTCAGAAGGTCAACAAAATAAAAGGCAGGTGCAATGGAGACTCCATGTGGATGCTGGACCGTGGGGGGTGACTCTCAGCAGAAGGGTGGGAGAGCAAGACTATGATTCAGATAACGAGAACTGCAATGATGAGGAAGAATGACTGAGGGCTCAGCAGGGGACTGCGGCAAGGATGAGTGGCAACTGGTACTCACGGTCACATCAGAGGGGCTGGCAATTTTGAGGGAGGAAGGTGGTGAATGATCTGCATGCAGCACTGAGAAAGCGCTGATACCTTACACACCTCCAGGCCTCGTGGTAGGAGGGATATGGCAGGAAAATCAGCCTCCACGTGGGAGGGCTAGGGAAAGTAGTGTCCTTACAGGAGCTGAGTTTCAGTTAGAGCAAAAAGGGGATGAGAGAAGACAAAGGGAACAGTGGGTATTTGCTGCTGAAAGACCCTGAGGTCCAGTGGAGGGGCACAGAAGAGTCTTTGTGAGGGTGGGGCTGGAGGCTAAGCTGGATTAGGGCAGTAAACTGAGTAGGGATGAGAGTTTAGATGACAAAGGGGGTTGGACTTCTAACAGTGAATGAAGTATGTGCGACGTAGGGCAAGGTGGGATTCATCCTGACCCATTAAGGGAGGGTAGAAATCTCCTAATTGCATGGCCCAGAGTAGACACTCAATAATACTGTGGTCTCCAATCCCCGGGCTGTGGACTGGTACCAGTCTGTGCCCTGTTAGGAACCAGGCCACACAGCAGGAGGTGAGTGGCAGGCAAGCAAGTGAAGCTTCATCTGCATTTACAGCCGCTCCCCATCGCTCACGTCACCACCTGAGCTCCACCTCCTGTCAGATCAGCAGCGGCATTAGATTTTCTTAGGAGTACAAACCCTACTGTATGTGCAAAGGATCTAGGTTACACGCTCCTTATGAGAATCTAATGCCTGATGATCTGAGGTGGAGCTGAGGTGGTGATGCTAGCGCTGGGGAGCGGCTGCAAATACAGATCATCATTAGCAGAGAGGTTTGACTGCACAGTAAATGCAATGTGCTTGAATCATCCCAAAACCATCCCCTTCCCCCAGTCCTTGAAAAGATTGTCTTCCATGAAACTGGTCCCTGGTGCCAAAAATGTTGGGGATTGCTGCAATAATAAATGGTTTTCTTTTTCTTATTATTTCTATTTTATGTAATCCTTGAGAATACAACAAAACATTTTCTTAAAGGGTAGCAAAGTAGCCAGTTTATGGAATCACCAACTGTTAAAGCTGGAAGGCACCTTAGAGGGATCCAGTCATACTGTCTTCTTTCAGAACTGAGGAAATAGGGGTTCAAGGACTCAAGCCTCCTAACTGCTCTACCATGTGTTCATCTCGTTAAACCCACTGATAGATCTCTGAAGCCATGCCTGGTAGAGGTCCGCAGCAGCTGCAGTCAACCATACAGGGTCGATGCCCTGTATTGACCATGTGTTTTTGACTCTTTCACATCTGGGGCCTTACAGACCCTGGAGGGACTGCCCCTGCAGGGCCAGCCAGTTCCTGCAGAGAGCACTGGCTTATCTGCGGCACATCTTTTATATGCAAACTGACCAGTCCAGGGTCCATCACCTCCTCTATGGGGCTCTTGCAGTCTGGGCCTCTGTCCCCCTGCCCTACTCATCCCAGGGCTATTAGGAACAGTTTTAGATCCTGCTGAATCATTCCAACTCACCATCCTAAATCTGCTCCCTTCCCACGGAAACCACAATAAGGCCCTTGCCCACATTTCCTTCCCGATCCCCCTGGCTGCCGATGGGCCTGGTGCTTGCCGCGTGGCCCTGTGTGGTGTGGCATGTCCCTTCTCTTGGGACCTGTGAGTAACAATCTGTCTTTTCAATGGCAGTCACCTCCAGATCTGTGGCCTTGACGTGCCTAAATAATAACAAAGCCTGCATTTTAAAACATGCCACCATATCCTTGGATTATCAGATTTACCAAGTGATAGGGACCCCAGAGGAGCTGTCCCCCCAGTGGTGCTCCATTCTAGGGCATCTGTCACTACTCTGCCTCCCACCGGCACTTTCTCTTCTTGCCTCTGAGTTCCTCAGTGAGCAAAAACTTTCATGAACGTGGAAAACTGGCTGCTGCTTCTTAAAGAACACCTGGGAAGCCCTATCTAAAACATCCCCACAATACATTCCTGGAGTTTTCCAAAGTGGTCGAACATTACCCTTGCAACGTCTCTTGGAGTTTATTTGTAGCTAGATAAAATCCTTGATTTTGCCATTTCCTGTCTGCACATGGCTCCAAATCACAGAGCAAGGCAACTGCAGCATTAAGCAAGAGCAGCACCGAACTTAGGAGAGGGGTCGGGTTGGTCAGGTTTGCAGTGTCATCCCATACACCAAAGGGCAATCACTGTGCAGAGGGACTGTGGCTTGTCCGTGGGATTCTGGTGGAGTTGGAGGTCAAGATTCTAATTGTGGTGGATCTCTGGGGACAAGGCTAAGGTGAAGCGAGCGGAAGAATGTTGATCAACTGGATTGTTCATTTAGAGGATGATGCTCTGGGTTAAAGAGACTAGTGCTGGGCTGGGGAGAATCTAGGCACACGGTGGAACAGACAGGATTTTTGATCCAGTCTGTGGCTTGGCTAGAATGGCACAGATAAGCACTCAGGAGTATGGGGTTTTAGTGACTTCCACATTGCCCAGCAGGATAATCTGAGACAAGGAGTAAGAATAAGCTATAAAAGGCCCATTAGACCCCTCTGCTTCCCAGGCTTAAAGAGCTTGTGCAGTCAGAGCTGCGAAGGGAGGCCGGACCTGCTGTTACTGTCTCTCACACTGTTTACTACTTACTGGGCACCTTCCGCACACTGGGCGCCAAATGCAAATACGACAAAGAAGCCCTATCTGGTGAACAGTCAAAAGGGCAGGACTTAAGTTATCGTGATGTTCAAAAGCTCAGAGCCTCTAACTTGCTGTTCTAATTTTTAATTTAACCAACATACCCATGGGGGAAAATATGAAGAAGATGAAAAACACGGTGCTCCGGCAGCCTAGGATGGTGGAAGAAAGTGAAAACAATGGTACTACCTGTTAGTGATGTGGTCCACGAGGTACTGTTTGAACGTGAGGCTCCACCTCTTAATTATATTCAGCAGAGATGCTTTAAAGGGTCGAATATCAATTTTCATCCAGCTGTCAAACACCATGACAGGCTCGAGCCTGCACACCTCTTCATAGAGCTTTTCATAGGAGTCAATTTGAACTTTAAACTGAGAGAGGAGGGGTGGATTCTCTGGGATGCCATCTTCCTCATGGGCTTCGATCTCCTCAGGTGTAAGGACATGCCCGTACAGCAGAAACTGACCCAGGATCTCCTTGCGGTCCTCCACATACAGGTAGGAATACTGGCTGAAGGTGTTCCGATAGCCACAGCACAGGGCCATCATGGCCCGGACCCTCTCCATGAGCAGGCTCCGCATGTTTACCAAGTGGGCCATGCCCTCCACATCCACCTGGCGAGTGAGACGACAGCAGGCAGGTTACACCAGCACTTGGTAAGAAGCCCCGGGTTTGGCTGGAGGGCAGGATGACTGTAGATCTAGTACCTGATAGTGAGGTGAACCATTTTGTGGGGAAAGCCGGGGCACAAGAGATGCTATCCCAAAAACGCTAGTTACAAGACCCTCAACGATGTCATAGAAGCCCCCTTTCACTCCGGAATCCAGAGATGGATAGAAAACTAATTCTGGGATAGCAAGGCTCAGTTGTGCTTCAAATATTGGGGTGAGTCCTGCCTTACACTCTGAAAAAAAGGAAAACAAACAAAAGAATTGATAAAATGGGCAAAGTAGAGTATGTTCCAAAAGTACCCAGAACATCTCTTTCCTTTAGATAAGATGCTAGAGCATAGGAAAAATGGAAATGTAAAATTTGCTAACACCCCAGAAAAGGTGAGAGTAATAGTCTTGTAGTGTTACTCAACAAGAGAACCACTGACGTTTTGGATAGGCCAATTCCTGTGCAGGGCTCTCCCGGACATCACAGGACATTTACTCTCCTTGTCCTCACAAAGCACATCCCAATAACGGATCTACCCAAGCCAGTCCCCTTCCACATTCTCAAAAGCCTTCTGAGGGGTGACACAGCCTCTGGTTGAGGAGAGGTTGATTTTCCAAAGCCATTTTCTTGGAAACAGCTGATTTCTTCCGAGGCACAAATCATGCAATTCCACTGGAATCCGCTAGGAGAACAGGGCCATGCCTGTCAACAGCAGCATAGGCACCACCAACAAAGAGAAATTACAATCCTGCGTGTTCTGCTCCTTAAACAATTTATTTTATCCTGTAGTCCCGTAGTGATAAAAATTTTAAAAACGGGATAAATAATTAACAAAGCCTTGATTACTTGCTAGACCAACTTGCCTTGCTAAATTTAAATCAAAATACAATATGAAGCAAGATGTTCTATGTACAGGATATATGTTTAAACTTTTATCAATAATCATTTATTTTCATAGATCTTTTTGATTGTAGAAATATTTAGGATCCTAGCATGGGCTGGAGAGTGTAGGTGGAGCGGAGACTACTCACTGAAATCTACTGACTTCTTATTCCCTAGAAATAGAATTATAACTGGTGTGACTGAATTTCCCAGTCCTACTTACAGTTAGGTATGGCAATGTGATTTCCTCCCTAGTGTGTGTGGGAAGGTGTGATGGTACCTTTGAGATAGCAGGTGAGCTTTCTCTACCCTCTCTCTTCCCCTTCCAAGGACAAGAGCCTGGAGGTGGCAGTGAGCCCCATCTACCACAGAAATGAGGATGGGGCCCTAGGGAGTGGTGGAGCCACAGCATGGAAGGAACTTGCCCCCAAACTGGAACACTCACCTTGGACTATGATGTGGAAGGGAGACTTCTTTGTCCTTTAAGCCACATTATTGATGGAGTGTTTGTCACCCCAGTGTAGCCATTCACCCTAACTAAAATACTTCAGGATCTTCAATGATATGCAGGACTAAGGCCTTGCCTTCAAAACTGGAGGGATGATAAGTTTGCATTATTGGACTCAGGAGAGCCCCATCAAATGCATATTTAACTTCAGGCAATACAGATTTTCTAGTAGCATAGTCGTTATACTGCTATCATAAAATACTTTTTAAAAAACACCTGTAATATTATGCTTTATATAGGTACTCATGATACATTCTGTATTACCATGCATATTATATACTTATAAATTAATAGATAAGGTCCCCTATAATTTATAGAATTTAAAAGACTTTAAAGAATGTTTTGACTATATGAGATTTTTGCCCCAGATGTTGACATGAGACCCTCATTCCTACATTGGATGTAACAGCAACATACGTTACTATTATCCAAGGCAGACTGTTCTGTTTTCACAATCTTGGTGCAAGTAAATCATTTTAGGAGGTAAGAGGAGGAAGAACATTTCTCCGTGGAGTGGGTAGCATTTAACCTCTGGAGGGTCTGGGTTACAAGAGAAGACAGGGAGGCCAGCCCAAGCCATGGGAATGGTATAAGTGTGACCAAACACAAGAAGGCAAAAATGGTAAGGTGGACCTGGGAGGAAAAAGCCATCTCACTGTGATCCTGCAAAGGGGCCCCATAATTTTCTTCTCCAGACGCTGTCCTCCTTAGGCTCCTTCACTTACGTTCAGACAACCAGTGCCTTTTAAATTTCATCTATAGTGTCTCAGTTCGGGTAGCTGCTAAGCCCAGCTCCTGCTCACTCAAAGGAGAATTTGAAGGGCCTTTGTATTGTGAGAAGATGTGTTCCTTTGCCCTCCTATTTCCATAGAGTCAATCCTGGAGAAAGACTGCCATCTCTTCTCTCCATCCCCTTGTTCTCACTCTGTGCTTCCCACAAGAGAACACATGGCACCTTGGACAGCCCAGATCAGGACAGCCAGCTAGCTGCTGGTAAAGGGCAGAGTGACCATATTTGGGCACCATCTCTAGTGCATTGCCTGCACCCAAGTGTAACTGAAGTGTCTTCCTAGATCCTCTAGGGAGGGGTGATTGATGAACTTCTAGCATTAAAGGGGATTTGACAGATTCACTAAGGTGAACATCACCAGTCTGGGCCTTGGGAGCTGGTTCTCCAGTCCCGGTGCCTGTGTTCTGTGCCCCATTGGCTATTTACTCCCAGGCTCTAGAAGATGATCTCCCATCTTGATAACTGCGCTGGATCCCCTGAGTCCTGCTTCCACCTTGATTTGGAGCACCCCTGTACCCTGCCTGCAGAGACCATGCCTCTCACCTCAGCCACTCCACCTACCAAGGCAAGGGCTGCCCATTTGGGCTCCACTCAGCTGGGCCTTGTTCCACTCCATATTCTCAATGTAGTTGTCTGTCTGTGCCTTCCTTCATGGGCTGGATATCTGGACACTGGCCTTGGTCTACTTATTTTTAACTCTGCATTTGATTTCTATCCTTGGGTTGGACTTGACATCTTAAGCTCTCATCTCACGTTCATCCTCTGGTTTTAAAATCTTTACCTCTGCCTTTCCATTTTGACTAATTCTTCCATAGGATCCATGCTAAGCAACTCAGAATCTGCCAGAATGTGAAGCTTTCATTCAACTTTTGGTCTTGAACTCTTCTGCCCTTTGCATCTCACCTACCAGCCAAGGTCAGTCCTTTCTGTACCTTTGACTGTGTGCACCCTGCCCCCATTTATCCGGTATAAATTCAAAGCCCTTAACTATTTTTTAACAGCTTCAAAGAATGCCCATTACCTTCGTAATATTCCTATTCCTTCTGAAAGTTACCTCCTCCCCTCTTTTTCACATGGAAAAACTTCTGTTTTTTCCTTTTGACCCAGCTGCCACAACCTCTCTGCACTCTCCAAAGCCTACAGAGATAAAGTGCATGAAGCCCGAAGGTGCAGATGTCCCCCTCCCATTGCCTCGAGCCCAGCTTAGGCAGCCTTCTGTCCTCATTACTAACAGGGCTTGCTGCAGTGCCAACTTGCACTCCTCTTTACTGAAGCTGGATTTAGATTGAATTTGCTTTTATGCTTTCACTTTCGCTATGTGCTTCACTCTCTTAGAGCCCGGTTTATCATCTGAGTTTTAAAGAGTTAGAAATTTTTTCTCCTTGAACAATTTAGAAGCTCAATACCTTTGCTATTTTACTGTATATCATTCACAAAAAGTCTACAACGTTTTGGGAAAAGTCACAGAGCACTCAATTGCACTTCAATTTAATTCTGTGAATGCTGCCACTTTTATATTTCCAATAATAGCCCACATCCATAAGCCAGTAAGTACCAGTGTTTTCCAAGAGGTACTTGAGGGAGAACTCAATGGCAAGAAAGAATCCATCCAGCAACATATCGTCAATATAGTTAACATAAGTCTTCCAAATATTGGAGGTTGAGTCTGCTGAAAATAGACGCAGATTTTCCTACAAAAGAAAGAAGAAAACATATAAACCTCATTCAATACATGAGAGAACTGGCACAATCATCAATAGGAATAAAAACAACACATGGAGAAAAAAGCCTCCTTGTAAAGAATTTGCTGTTATGTGTGTATTGGATTCATTCTGTCTGGGTATAACCGTTGATTGAAAGGAACACAGAGCTAGACCATGAGGGGTATATGGGGCACCATCCTGCCCCTAAGGAGGAAGGATGGGGTCAGGCCCACCCTCTCAGAAGGAATATATATATTGTAAATTGGTATTAACCGATCAACACTTGCATGCACATATAGTAGTGACATTCATCAGGTGTCAGGCAGGTGGGAGGGGGGAGGAGGGGAAGGGTATATTCACACCTAATGGGTGCAGGGTGCACCATCTGGGGGATGGACATGCTTGAAGCTCTGAGTTGGGTGGGGCAAAGACAATATATGTAACCTAAACATTTGTACCCCCGTAATATGCTGAAATAAAAATAAATAAATAATGAATAAAAATAAAAGCAGCCTGAGAGAAACAATGCATTACATATAGAAGAACAAAGATAAATTATGGCTGGCTTCTTATAAGAAACATTGGATGGTAGAAGATAATGAAATAACTTATGAAAGTAAAACTAAACTATCTACACGGAATTCTATGTTTAATGAAACTATCCTTCAAAAACAAAGGTGAGCAAGGGCAACATACATAACCTAAACATCTGTACCCCCATAATATGCTGAAATTAAAAAAAAAGGTGAAATAAGGACATTTTTCAGATGAACAAAAACTGAAAGAATGTGTCACCAGCAGACCTGAACTTCAAGAAATACTAAAGAAATTTCTTCAGGCTGAAGAAAAATTGTCGCAGATAATAACACATATCAATATAAGGGAATAACAAGCCTGAAAATGGCTTGTCATTGAGTATTTAGGTAAATACAAAACACCATAAATATTTTTCCTAAAATTTTAAAGCAAAAATTATAATACTGTACTGTGGGGTTTAATATATGTATTAATATATGTTATATATATCACACAAAAATAGTAAAAAATAATGAGGTGAGGGGTTAAGTTAAAACATACTGTTGTAAGGTTTCTATATTTCATGAGAAAACTAAGTAGATTGTGATAAGTTTGAGATGCATACTGAAACCTATAATAGTCACTAGAAATGTAATGCAAAAAGGTAAAGTTGACACGTGAATTGATAAAATAGAATACATACTAGAAATACATAGTTAATCAACAAGAAGCTGAGAATGGAAGAGCAGAGGAACAGAAAATAAATGAAGCAAATAGAAAACAAATAGCAAAATGGTAGAGCTAAATCCAATCTTATCAATAGTTACATTAAATGTTAATAGTCTGTGCATGCCAATAGGTAGAGTTGTTAGACTTAAAAATGCAAATTTCTACCATATACTAACTATAAAGAGGAGAAATTTAAATTCAAAGAAACAAGTAAGTTGAATATAAAATGGTGGGAAAAGATGCATAATACAAAAAGTGAAATAATGAATCAGGAAGGAAAGACTATATTATTATCAGAAAAAGTAGACTTTGAGACAAGGCAGTATTATTAGAAATAAAAAGGGAATTTCATAATGATGAAATGGTCAGTTCATCAGGAAGTTATAATAATCATAAGCGTGTTGGTACCTATTAACAGAACTTCAAGCACGTGATGAAAAATCTGATAAAACTAAAGGATTAAATAGAAAAATCCAAAATTATAGATGGAGATTTTAACACTCTACCTTCCATAATTGATAGAACAAATAGAAGTCAGAAAGCATACAAGATCAGAACAATACTATCAACCGCTTTGAACTATTCATATTTATAGAATTCTATACCCGACAACGGAAGAATAAACATTATTGTCAAGTGCCCAAGTAGCATTCCATAAGATAGACCACATTCTGGGTCATGGAACAAGTCTCAGTGAATTCCGAAAAGCTGAAATCATAAATAGTATCTTCTCTCAGTACAACAGAATTAAATTTGGTATCAGTTTTATTAAGATATCTAGAGAAGCCTGAATATGTGGAAATTAAACAACATACTTCTAAATGACCATTAAGTTAAAGAAGTAATAATAAGAGAGGACAGTTAAAACTGAATGACAATAAGAATGAGGCAGATCAAATTTGAGGAATGAAACTAAATCACTGCTAAAAGGGAAACTAATATCATCAAATGCCTATATTAGAAAGAAAAAAAGGCATAAAATCAATACCCTAAGTTTGTACCCTAAGAGGCTAAAAAATTTTTAAAAAGATAAGCAATTAACCCCAAAATAACTTGAATAAAATAACAAAAACCAGAAATTAATAAATTAGAAAGCAACTGAATAGAGATAATTAGCCAAGTCAAAATTTAGTTCTTTGGAAAGATTCATACAATTGAAAAAAAAAAAAAACCGTAGCAAAACTCACAAAGAAAAAAAAGAAAACCATGAATTACCAATATTAAGAATGAAAAAGGATGGATCACTACAGATCCTATAGACACATAATGATAATAAAAAAATTATGAACAATTCTTTGGGAAACTTGTGCAAGTTACATAGAATGTTAAACACACATGTACCTATGACTTTGAAATTTTTAAGAGAAATTAAAACACATATCCATGGGATAACTTATATAAGACTGTATATAACAGCTTTATTTATAGTAGCCAAAATCTAGAATAACTTAAAGACCATCATTAGGGGAACGGATGAACAAGTTCTGTTATATTTGTGCAATGGAATTCTAGCAATAAAAAGAAACAGACTCCTCATAAATGCAATAATGTGGATGAATTTCAATAACATTACACTAAGTATAGAAAGGCAGAAACAAAAGAGTACGTGCCACATAATTCCATTCATATGAAAAGACACCTACTTTATAATGACAAAAAGCTGATCAGTGATTAACTAGGGCTGGGGGGAGGATGGAAGTCGATTGACAGGGAGGAGAGACAAGTGGGACTTTCTAGGGTGGTGGCGAGGTTCTGCCTCTCGCAGTTACCTGAGTGCGTACACTTGTAAAAACTTACTGAATTCTAGGTATACTCAATGGCTGTACATTGCACTATATACATATTATACTATGACTTTAATAAATGAATAATCTGCTATCCTTAAATACTCAATAATGGGATGAGTTAGTCAAACCATGGTTTATCCATACAATTAAACATCATGCATGATCTTACAGAATGCTAATTAGTGACACAGGCAGTTATTGGATATACACTGTTTTAAAAAATCAGGTTATAGAACTGTAGTGTACAATGATTACATTTTTGTAAAATTACATCTGTGTAGACAGAAAATGCTCAAAAGAAAAAGTCAATTATTTTATTCAACACATTTATTGAAGACCTACTATGTACCAGTGGGCAGAAAAAGACAAAAAATCCCTTCTGTTCATGGAGCTTCTGTTCACTGATTTTTATTTAAAAACATTTAAATCATCAAAATGTAAACATTATTTAAGGCCTAATTACTAAGTTTTGTGTTTGGCCCAAGGGGTTCTCCTGACTAACCTGGAGGTTACACAGTATATTGGATAAATGCAGAGTTAGAGTTAGACAGTTCTGCCTCATCTTAGCTGGGCAGCTTTAGTCAATTAATTTAACCTCTCTGTGCCTTCTAAAGCATCTGAACTTTAAAAAAAAAGCTTTTGCAACAAGTATTTTGGCTTGAGGCCATTTTTGGTTATTTCCTGGTTTACCTTTGAACAACTAAAATATTACAATACGTATTTTTTTCTAGGTCACTGTGCTTGTCTCACTGATTAGGCAATTTAATTTTTAAAATTTTCTCTCATTCTGACTTTCAAGAGCAAGGATTTGAGCGTTTGTCATCACACAGATAGATAGACAGACACATACATAGAGTTTTTAAACTTTTAAAAACTTAAGTAGTTTCTTGTCTTTGTCTGATGGCTTTCTTCCTCGTCAAAGCATGTCTCCTACATTTTCTTGGTATTCGGTATAGGGCCTTGAACGGTTTTGAAAACACAGCTGACAGATGGATGGATGGATGGATGGATGGATGGGTGAACAAAAGAAAAATAGACGAAAAGTGGATGTCTGGGTTCTACAGTAGCTACTGAATTACTGGATATGGGGCCAGAAGGGGTTAAAAATAAATCAAATTGAGGGACTCTATCTCTTAAAGCCAAAATATCAGCAATTATCTTCTTTTCCTAAATCTGGTCATCACCAGTGCTTAAGGCTCAACATTTTCATCGTGCTTCAAACCACAGGCAATCCACAGATAACAACCATGATTCACTGTGACTTCTCACATGAGTCAACCTGTCAGACACTGCCCTACGGCTACTTCAGTAGGCTTGGAGCTGGTGGCCATTTATAACCCTTGTCCACTGTTCACAAGGAAGCTTTAGCTTCGATGAAGGGACACGAAGTTGCCCTGACCACAGTGAAGGGTGGAGCTTTCCTGCATGAAAAAGCAACATTCTGCATTTTCACTCTTATTAAATGCAGTTAGGGAGCCCACGGTAATCTTCCATGTCTTTAGGCTCTATAGGGCTAGCTATAAGGATGATGCTGGAAGACCACACTAGGTTGTGTGGGAAGTTGGGCACAGAGGCGGTTAGTGTAGTGGATAATTTAAGATTTTGCCTTTGGCATCTCCTACCCCCGTGGGGTTAGATGTGAGACTTCAGTCATGTGACAATTAAGTGGTGTCACCATTAAGACAGTATTAATTTTGACACGTTGATACCAGAATGCTACACTTCACTCCCCCTATTAGCTTTATTCTTTCACTATCAGTATAAACTTCTATCCTTGACTACAAAAGACACAATATCTATTGATTGTTCTAATTTCCAAATCACTTTTGGCAGCCAAACACACTTCTTGATGCTTTCCCTATACTCATGGTATGTGTGTCTAGGAAGTTGGTTATTACCTGTACAAGGGCATGAATCTTAAGGCCAGATTCTTTGATGAGATTGTAATATTTTTCCATTCGATCATGCTGATCATCCAGAGAAAGAAGGCATTCCTTTTTTCCATCTTTTCTCTTCAATATTGGAGTCACCCATGTTTTCATGATGCTCTGAATCTCTTCCACATTGTCTTTAGTTTTCTGAATTCTTTGTTCAAGATCATGAATACTGCTGGTGATTTGAATGACATAATCCCAAATGCCTGCCCCCCAAAAGAAATATAATTAATTGAAATAGCCTACAGTGGCACAGCTAAAAGTCTAGTTGCTGTGAAAGATAAGGATTTAATACTTTCAGGCTTTTCAAGACTTTTCTGCACAGTTTCAGAACATATTCCTTTCTAGTTGCATTAAAAAGCCAACCTTTACCCTGATCCTGAGTATGGAGGAAGAGAAACAAGGAGGCAATGCTTACTTACCAAGCACACAAAAGTTGGTACAGTTGCTAAGCAATACAATTTTACATCCAGATGCCAGTGAAATTTAGTGACTTTATTTGGGTTAATCCATTTTTTTAGCACTTTCACTGTGTTAAATGTTGAAAATGTCATTCCCTCTTGTGTATGAAATAAAGTTCTAACTTGTTTAATATGTCATTCCAAGGCTTTCATGAGTTGACTGTGACCTTCTTTTCAAACTTTAAGTCTTCTGAGCACCCTAATTCAAATTAATTTCCCTCCCTTGTGATTGATCGGGCTTTATTTTTAACTCAATGATGGCTTTTTACCATAGCCAGTCTTCTATGGTTGTATAATACGTATGTCCCTTGTTGCAGCTAACGGTGAGCTTTCTGAGTGTAGGCACCATTTCCCATATACTCCATGTCGCAGGTTCTCCCTGCAGTCCCATCATTAGTGCCTTGCACATATTAATCCATGAAAATTTATGGAATTGAATTGAGGGATACCAGAGAAATAAATGCATAGTTCCCTCCTTTAAGATGTTTACAATCTAGTTAAGAAAATTAAATAACAATAATAATATAGTAAGAGCTCTAATTCATGGAGCGCCTTTTATGCTGGAGACTGTGGGAGCTCTTATGCAACCTCTGAGCCTCCTGAAGTGCATGACAGCAAAGTTTTCTAAATCTACCAATCATACCCGAAGAGAAGAAAGAAGATAAATACCAACGCTCCTTGGCTTCTCTGCCTGGACATGTGTCAAATGAAAGGATAGACTTATATTTCAAATCCAAATCAGATTACCAGGGAATAATCTGAGGTTGTCTTAACTTTATTAGATCCTGAAATCCCAACATTTTTTCAGACTCCATGTGGTGCCCTGTTACCTTCTGTTTTCCAGGTCAGAGTCTCCTCTGCTGCTTTCAGGCGGAGATCAATATTTTGCAGCTCTTCCTCCACTAATGGAAATTCTGCCTCTAGCAGACTTCTCATAACCTTGTTGTACCAATTTGCCATCAACTCCAAATTAGCCACAAGCTGCCGGTAGAATTCCCTGGAGGAGAACATGGTTGCTGCTGTCTCAGGGATGTGCTTCATCGCTCTGGGTTCAAGATAGCTCATTTCTTTCAGCACTGAAACCAGCTGGAGAAAGAGAAACACAGTGGCTGCAGTTCAGGCATGCTGAATAAGCTGCAGCATTGGTCCAGGGCTGCGGAATCCCAGGGGCCCAAAGACCTTTTGCCTCCTCTTAACTTCGGCTCCTGCCAGTTCCTTAAATCTAGTCTCAGAGAAGGAAAATCAAGTATTAGGCAGAAGGAAGATGACTCGGAAAGGAGCAAAGTTTGCCAGATCTGTAAATCACAAATGAAGGGCAAGAAGAGGAAAATCTGAGGAAGGAGACATCAGAGACAGCAGGGAGGGACTCTGCCTTCTATGCCTTGGGGCACGTGGCTGCTGAACCGATAGGTGCAAGCTGACCACGCCAGGTGTCCTTGAGGTGTGGAGGAGGATCATCTGGCCTGGGTCACCTATGTTCATGAGGAGCCTCAAGTTCAGACTTCCGGTATTCTCTCCAACGAGACCATTCACACGGTCAGAGAGACACTGACAGGATGGAGAGGAGATGCCCATGATAAACCTTTAATTGTTTCATACAATCATTTGGAAAACCTTGCAATTTCTATAACCCCGTGCTGGCATTTCATTGTGTCTTAATATACTAGAAGGTCAGGAAATGGAAGTTATCCAGGCCTCTCTGAACTTCTGCGGGGCCCCGAGCTTAGTGGCAACTGAAGAAGTGAGAAGCCAAACAGAGGCCACCCATGGAGTGTCTAGGCACCCTCTTCTTTACTCTTTCTTATTTATCAATGTCTCTACCTGAACCTATGCGGACTTATGTGTATAGGTATAGGTGACAAAACAGGTACAAAGCCATAAGTTCTCCCTGTCTCCTCCTCATCTAGAGACACCTGGGCCTCCAGCTCTCCTTGCAGTGCTCAGGGCTAGTTCTTTGTTGCTGCTGAAGGACTCAGAGTTAAGACAAATGCTAAACATTTGGTGGGGAAATGGACCCAGTCTCCCAGTTTACTTTGAAATAAGCTCAAGATGGATATTAAAATTTTAACTGTAAAAAGTAAAAAACAAAATAAAATTAAAAGACTTAAATGTAAGACCTAAAACTATAAAAATTCTAGTAGAACATTTAGGAAAAATACTTCTGAACATTGGTCTAGATAAAGAATTTATGACTAAAACCAAAAGCAAATACAACAAAACCAAAAATAAATAAATGGCACTTAAGTAAACTAAAAAGCTCTGCACAGCAAAAAAAAAATAATCAACAGAGTAAACAGAAAACACATAGAATGGGAAAAATATTCACGAACTATACATCTGACAAAAGACTGATATCCAGCATCTACAAGAAAGTCAAACAAATTAGCAGGAATAAAACAAAGAACCCAGTTAAAAAGCAAGACAAATACATGAACAGACATTTTTCAAAAAGAGATATACAAATGGCCAACAAACATGAAAAAATGCTTAACATCACTAATCATCAGGGAAATGCAAATTAAAATTACAGTGAGATAACACCTTACCACCGTCAGAACAGCCATTATTAAAAAGTCAAAAACCAATAGACGTTAAAAGGGCATGCTTATACACTGTTGGTGGCAATATAAACTAGTGCATCCTCTGTGGAAAACAGTATGGAGATTCCTCAAAGAATTAAAAGTAGACCCATCATTTGATCCACCAATTCCACTACTGGGTATATGCCCAAAGGAAAAGACATCATTTTATAAAAAAGAAACATGTACTCATATGTTTATCATGGCACAATTCACAATTGCAAAGATATGGAAACAACCTAAGTGTCCATCAGTTCATGAGTGGATGAGAAAAATGTGGTGTGTACACACACACACACACACACCATGGAGTACTACCCAGCTATAAAAAAGAATGAAATGTCTTTCACGGCAACTTGGATGGAACTGGAGGCCATTATCCCAAGTGAAGTATCTCAGGAATGGAAAAACAAATACCACATGTACTCACTTGTAAGTGGGAGCTAAGCAATGGGTATTCAGGTCACACAGAGCAGGATAATGGACTTTGGAGACTCAGAAGAGGGGAGACGAGAAGGGAGTAAGGGAAAAAAAATCACCTGTCAGGTAAAATGTATACTATTTGGATATACTGAAAGCTCTGACTTCTCCACTATTCAATTCATCCATGTAACAAAAAACTACTGGTACCTCCTAAATCTATTGATATAAATGATAAATAAATACAAATAAATAAATAAAATATGCTTGGCTATTGATATAATAATGGAGGTAGAGAAGGCCCTTCCAAACATAAAACCACAAAGTAAAACATAAAAGTTTTTGTGCATAAAATATCATACACATAATAAAATGGTCAACTTAAAGTGGCAAAAATATTGGAAGCCAGTTTCTTAATATCTGACAAATATTTTCTGAATATCTTAAAAAATTCAAAGGAAGAGAGGGTATTTTCACTAGAAAATGGACAAAGGGCATGAACAAGCAATACATAGAAGAAGAAATATAAGCAACCAGTGAACACATGACAAAGTTCAACTTTACTTGTAATCAAATAAATAAAAATTAATAAAACATTGAGATATACTGTTTTTAGTTCAATAGGCTAGAAACTACTTGAAGAAATGAATAATATCTAGTTGGCAGGAAAATGACTGAGTTCCATCTTTCTGAAGAACAAGTTGATAATATACATGAAAAGTTTCAGAATGTGAATACCCTTTAGCCCAGAAATTCCATTTCTAGGCACTATCTTAAAGAAATAATCAAGAATAGATGCAACAGTAACTAAGGATGTTTATTGTAGCATTATTTATGTTGTATTTTACCCAATCTAAGATGTCATCAACTGAAAGATTCACTATTATTTTGTGTTTAACTAAAGAAGAAAGGAAAAATGTGATCTATTGAACTACAAACATGCCAATTTCATAGACATAAATATGTAAAAAAAAAAAGTACATCCTAGAATCAATGAAATGCAGACTGATGAAACTGTAAAATAATTTAAAGGTCCAACAATAGGGCATTTAAAATAATTTACATAAATTAAAAAATTAACCTATATAATTCTTATCCTGTCCCCAGAGGGGCCCATCTCTGCTCACATCCCTCTAGGTGGGTAAGTGTGTTACGGTTCATTCTCAATAGCTCAGCCATGGTCACGTTGTTTGCAGTTGTATGTCAAGAAGTGATGGTGGCTCTTCTTTGACTTGTTATGTATGTAATTGTCCCCCCTCAACTCACATTATTGTTTAGGTGTTTATCTTCTCTCACCCTTTCATTTTTTTTCTCTCTTCTTTCCCTCTGTCATCTATAAACAGCCATAAAGTATCTACCATGTGCTACACACTGGAGCAGATAGAGTCCTTGTCCTTGGAGTCTATAGAGGAGGCTGGTCCATCTTTAATACTGGACCACGTATGGTCTCACACCAAGGACTTATTACTGTATTATAACATGTAGACCGTGGCCTAGTTGATAATCCAGACAGTCATCTTTTTGGGCATTTAATATTCCATATTGCTCATAGAGAATGCTCATAAAATTGCTTCAAGGAGTTAAGTAAGTTAAACAATAGACTCATATCTTGCCAAAGTGAAGCAATGAATTCTCTAACTTCCCTTGTTGACTTAGATTCCAGGGGGAGGGAACTAATGCTCTACTTAAACTACAATTTTCTCAAAAGACATTAATATGCCATTGGCTTGGTTTTCAGTTCTGTTTACAATGCATTCCTGGAGAACATGCCATCAAGGCAGATGTAGGTGACTGCCTTTACCTCAATGTGGCCAGTATATTTTTTTAAAACTGAGTGATGTTTTTCCTGATATGGACTAATGTTTGGCTATCATTTTCTTCAGTATTAAGCTTTCCTTGACTGCTACGCTGGTCTTCTGCCTTTCTGGCCATCTAGAGCGGAGTTTCTCAACTGCCATTTTTGGACAAGTAACTGTTGTGGGGTGCTGTTCTGTGCATTGTAAGAAGTTTAGCAGCATTCCTGATATCTACCCACTAGATGCCTTTGGCACCCCTTCCCAGTTTATGAACAAGTGTTTCCAGGGGGACAAAAATCACTCCAAGTTGAGAATCACTAATCTAGAGTCTTATTTCCAAAGCTACTCCTGTTGGATGTATTAAATGCTATCTAATGAAGATAGAATTTTGCACGTTGAGGTTCTGGCTTCCACCTAACTGTGGGTTTCTTGAGGAAAGGAGCCAAGTCTTACATGTACTTGGTTGGCCCTCTGGTGTCTAGTAAACGGCCTTCACGTGTAGTGAGTATTCAAGGAAGGGCCACTGGGCTGTGTTTGGCACTAAATGGTCAGTGATATTCTGCAGTATTTCCTGTTGTGGAAAATGAAAGCAAGTAAGTTGCACAACCTTAGAGAAAAAGGTAGACATGGACAACTTAAGAAAACACTATACCCCAGGATTTACCCCTCAAGATAAATCCAGGGTGCAAATTCTTTTGAACATCTTTTGCATATCTTATAAAAAGCTTTTGTGCCTTTAAAATCAGCAGAGTTAAAGTGAACTCTTCAGGAATCCAAAAGGCAGCTACTGCCACCTGACTGACCTGTGGGTTAAAGTTGACAGTGATCTGCCTTGTCTCTGGGTCACGTTTCAGCAGTGGCTGGGAAAGATTGTACTGAGACTTCTCTGATACCGTCTGACACCAGTCCTCATAAAGCCTTGTCTCATACCTGCAAGGATCAAAGACAATAGCCACCTCATAAGCACCCTTCCAGGCCTGGTCGTGATCTATAATATGAACCGAAGAAGTTATTAGTCATTGACCTGGCCAGGCTGTGGGAGCTCCGGCAGGTAACCACTACTTTCTAAAGGTGGCCTCGCTTAAACCAGAGGAGAGTGGAAAGAGAGACTGCATGGGATCTTTTAGGGGCATAAGGGAAGTCGTGACTATTCTTGGTAGATGTTGGAAGAAGTGATTGGGGAAGATTTGCTCTCACACTAATCTTCACGCAGCTCGTGTGCGGTCATTGACCATTCAGTCATTACACATTGACTGAGCGCCTACCATGTGCTGGATTCGGGGGATAAAAGCATGAATAGGTATCTCATGGTAAAGGTAGCTGATGGTGGGGATCTCAGACAAACAGATCGTCGTAAAACAATGCAGCGAGCGCAATCTTAAAGAAATGTACAGAGCACTGGGCATGTAATGGCAGAGGTGGGGGGGTGGAAGATGACAAGGAGACTGTCAGGGCAGGTGTCGTAAGAGAGGTGATGGAGGGATACTTGACTGAGTCTCTGAGGATGAGCAGAGCTTGGTTGGTGAAGGGGCAGGGAGCATTCCCAGCAGAAGCAAGGGCATGGCAAAGGGCAGAGGTGAGAAACGGCATGACGCGCTGGGAGCAAGGACTAGAGATGGTGTCTGCGGCTGGAGTGGCAAGGGGGAGGCAAAGGCCACCTCGGGGAGAGCTTTCCATGTCACATTAAGGAGGAGACGAGAGGGACCGCAGAAAGGTCTCCCAGCTGGTGGGGGGAGCAGTGGCGTTACTGGATTGGTGACGGTGTGAGCACTGAGGGGCCCAGACCTGGAGGCAGGGAGGCCTATGAGGAAGCTGCCGCAGCAGCTCAGACCAGAGAAGTTCCAGGCTCTTGTGAAGATGCTCGTGGTGGAGACAACAAGGAGTGGATGGGCTTGAAGCTATTTGGAAGGGAAAAGGTGTGGAGCATGGGGTGCACCTGGCAAGTGGAGGTGCTACCAACTGATTTGCGTAAAGCAATGCTAAGCATAGTCATAAGCACTACCATAATGTTCCCTACCCTTCTCTCCTGAATCAGGAGAGAGAGCAAATGGCAGAGGGAGAAGGCAAGTCCTCAGCTGCTTCTAGACCCTGAGGCCCTGAGGCCCTGAAAGACTCCGCTTTGAAGCAAGAGCAGCTATAAGCTCATATAAAATTTTCATTCTTATGATTTCTCCATAAAAGGATACAGGAAGAATTTTTAAAACTTATTTTCTCTTCGTGCAGCACGAACTGTTGCTTTCTGCTTAGTGAACAGCCAATGCGATTTCCCAGGACTCCGATGTTGGGGTGCCATAAGTAGCACCCCATTTCTCCTAGCTCATGCACACAGCAAAACTACATTGGGAAGGTATTTGTTTCTAGACTAGAGCTGCATTCCCCGGAGACCTTGTGTTTGCAACCCAGAAATACCGTATTCACAAATATCATGGTGATAACATACAACACACAGTGACATTTCAGAGCCACTGAGGAAGCTGCACAAACTCAGAACTGCAAAGGCATCATGGAGGCTATGCAAGTGCAGAACAGTACAGTCCCAGAGCCTGCTTACTTTTCCAGCAACGAGAGCAAGTCTTCATATTTTTGTATCATTCGTCTTCCTTCGGCAGATTCCATGCAACTATCCGTACAAAAGAAAAGAATGACATAGAATTAGAAGAAATCAAAATAATTATCTGAGGAACAAAATGCAACCTATAACAAATAGAGCGAATAGCTTCTTGGGTTGGTGTTTCTTAATGCACCTAAAAGAGCCTGCATTCTTCTTCCCGAACGTCCTCCTCTGGCCACTAGAGGTCATCTGCAATTCCTAAAACGCAGGCGGCCCCACAGGTGAGAGAGATCTCATAACCTTTTTATGGCTCCACCAACCCCCTCACCTAGCTGTACCAGTCATGCCCAAGGTAAATGAGGGCCTTCAAAGATCAGGATAAAAGGGAATTTGAAATATTAAAGAAAAATTCTATATAATATAGTTTTCTGTATTTAATTTTAAAAAAAACTATTAATTTATGTAGAGTCATGTTCCACATAACGATGTTTCAATCAATGGACCATGTATACGACAGTGGTCCCATAAGATTACAATGCAGCTGAACAACTCTACTGCCTAGTGACGTCACAGCCATCATAACATCTTGACCATCACCTCCTGCACAATCACAAGCTGTACAGCCCGGGAGCAATAGGCTGTACTATGTAGCCTAGGGGTGCAGTCGGCTACATCATCTGGGTTTGTATCAGTGCACTGTATGCTATCAACACAGTGAAATTGCCTTCGATGCCTTTCTCAGAACATATCTCTGTCTTAAGAGATGCATGACTGTATAATGTTATTATACACCTACGTATATATGTATACAAATATATATATATATCAATGCGTATACACATATACATATATATAAAGATATTTTCCCTTCTCTGAAATCCATCTAGGATACGTGATCAGAAACACCTCCACTCCTCCACTCCTTGACACATTTATATGAGAGTCCCTTCCACCTCTCACCCCCAAATGTGTGCACAGGCAACGCACATACACATCCATGCAAACGCACGTGTGCACACACACACTCCGAGGCTTCCTCAGGAATGCTGAGGAGCACAGAGGATCGTGAGCAGAGTCTGGCCCGAGGCACTGCTACCCACAGCTGTGTCCCCTGGTTTTGACACCTGCTCCAACACTAAATGAGGGTCCAGCTCCTGGGAAAATAGGTGAAGTATCTTTAATTTTCAGAAACCCTCACACTGTGTGGAGGTCTGTTTCTGTTTGTCCTGCCAGCAAAATGAAGCAGCTTATTGCAAAGATTCTTTAAAATCCATTTGCTCTTTAAACCAACACAGGCTTTCTCCACCAGATCCCTTGAGCTTTCCACGTAAGCCCTCACACCTGTGGAGAAAGCACTGGATTTGCTGGCGTTTTCTTCCCCAGTCGCTTAGCTTGGTTCCTTTTGTGATGAATGAGCAGATGCGTCTGCCAGGCAGCAAGATGTGGAAAGTGCTTCAGACCAATGAGCGCTCTCTCCTCACAAGCTGTGGGATTTCCACAAGCTCCACGGCCCCCAGGTCTCAGTATCTGGAAAAGAACGAGGCCGGAGCAGAGCAGGCTTCTCGCGTGGGGCCCGTCTCCTCGTGGGTTAGGGAAGGAAGTCACAGGGACAAGTGCAGTGAAAGGCACTAACTCCAAAAAGTCCATGATTCCAGTGACCAAACTCCAGTTCTTTTGTTTCTGCTGCGTTTTCCAAAACTGGGTGTTTTCAACACGGCTAAGTCTTTAGAGAGAGGAGTCAGAGAAAGACTGCTCTTCCTTAGGCAGCATCCTAAATGGACAGTGCGAGTAGCTCTTCCTGCTCACTCTGAGCGGCTGAGAAGCCTCTAACTCTCTCGGCTTCTGGACTCAGCTGTGCAGCAAGCCAACAGTTTCCAAACCTGGTCACCATCGGAACCACAGGGAGAGCTTGTTGAAGAAGGAGATTCACAGCCCAGATTCGGATTCAGCAAGGTGACAGTGAGGCCCCCGAAACTGTGTCTTTAACAAGCGCCCCAGGGTGGTCCTAACACACACGGGGTCCTCACATCGGACTCTGGGAAACACTGGGCTTCGTTATTTTCTAGCGGCCTCAGCAGCAAAGAGACATTATGTGAGGGGGAGCAGTGTGAAGGACCCCACAGAGCTTGGCATCCCTGACTCATCTTCCTCCAGAAACGAATCCCACAGAGCCACGGGAGCCAGCCTGTGTCCTGCCAGGCCCCACCGAACACCAAGGGATCTGCTCAGTGGCCACGGAGCATCCGTGGTGCTTGGCCCATAGGTGTCTGGTCTCCTGCTGGAAGTGGAAAGAAACGAAGACGATTTTCACGCCCCGGGTAAGTGAGCTGCGTGTCTACGGCACTGAGGGTCCAGACAGGAACAGCAGCCTAAAACAGACCTGCCTCGCGGGAACCAGATACTCACGGGTGTGCGATGCGTCTGAAGTTGCCAAAGGGACCCTGGATGCGCTGCCTCAGCTCCTGCGTCCAGCGGAGGCCCCCAGCCACGGCGGGCATGTTCTTGTGCACCGGGGAGAAGCCTGGGGACACGGCACAGCCAGACTGAAGCCAGGCTGGAGTCCCCAGCCCTCTCCGCCCTAGGAACGCCTCCTGCCAGTTTCTCCACTTCTGTCTCATCTGGCTCCTGACTAAAGTCACCCCAGCTCACGCTGAGGAGTTCCTGGGAAGTTCTGCTAAACAGGACGGAAGAGTGGCCCTGAGAAAAACACGACCGCATCAAGGGACCTGGGCCCCCCGCCTGAGCCATTCTGGTAATGAGTGTGGGCAGGGCCCAGCCATGGATATTTTTAAAAGCTTTCAAGATGATTCTAATTGTACAGTCAGAACTGAGAAACACTGTCTTATACAGGCAACTTATTTTCTCTGTGCCTCAGTTTTCTCTTCTATAAAATGGATTAATATCTTTCTTGCTTATTTAACTTCCAAGGTTCCAGTGAGAATTCCATGAGGCTCTGAATAAGAAAGGCCATGTGGGTTATGGAGCACTTGGCCTGGGTGAGTGCAGCCTAGATATTTTTACTGTAGTTCACGCATTGGGTTCGTTTACTTATAATCAGTTGTCGAGATTTAACAAATCTGAGAATTCATTTTTTTTTAAAAATCTCAGTTTTGAGCTTCTCTGGTAACATTAGAAGATTGACAAAAATCAGCTGGCATTTGCCACTAGCCACTGTAGCTCAAGAGTGGCCACTTCCTTTTTCCCACCATGGGCTCTACCATTCCCCGGGGTTACATGCTCAGCTCAGATCCATTATTTTCATTTTCTGCCTGTCCTCTGTGATAGGCAAGTTCTAAGATGACCCCCAAGGACCCTCACTCATGCATAATCCTCCCCCCTGTAGTGTGGGTGGGGCTGTGGACATGATGGGATCTCACTCCTGTGGTCGTGTTATGTCCTATGGCAGAAAGGAGAGGGCTGTGGGTGGGCCTGACCTAATCAGGCGAGCCCTTTAAAAGCAGAATGTCTTCTACAGCTGGTGGAAGAAGAGGAAGGCAGAGATCTGAGGCATGAGAGGATCTAATGTGCTGTTGCTCGCTTGAAGATGGAGGTGGCTCCGTGGCAAGGAATGCAGGTGGCTTCTAGTTGCTGACTGTGGCCCTATCTGACAGCCGGCAGGAAATGGAGACCTCACTGCTACCATCTCAAGGAACTGGATTCTACCAACAGGACAGAGCTTTGCCCCAGACCCCCAGATGAAAGTCAGCATGGCCAACACTCAATTTTAGCCTTGGGATACTCTGAGTGGAGAACCCAATGCACCATGCAGAACTTAGGGCCTACAGAATTGTGAGCTGACAGATGGGTGTCATTATAAGGTACTAAGGTTGCAGCCATTTGTTAAGAAGCAATAGAAAACCAAGTCAGCCTCTGAAGGCATTTAAATTTTTAAACTCCTTATTTGATTGTAAGAAGTCATGAGGATAGAGACTGAGCACTATGGCTCAAGTCTGTAATTCCAGCACTTTGGGAGGCTGAGGTAGGAGGATCCCTTGAGGCCAGGAGTTTGAGACCAGCCTGGACAACATAGCAAGATGCCATCTCTACAAAAAATAAAAAAAAATAGCCGGACATGGTGGCACATGCTTGAAGTCCTAACTAGTTGAGATGCTGAGGCGGGAGGATCACTTGAGCCCAGGAGTTCGAGGCTGTTGTGAGCTATGATTGCACCACTGCCCTCTAGCCTGGGTGACAGAGTAAGACCCTGTCTCAAAGAAAAAACAAAAAGGAAAAAAAGAAAAAGAAAAAAAAAAAAACAAAAGAAGAAGTCATGAGGATAATCCCACAAAAAGCTGAGCGATGACAGATCTTCTGGGAATGACTTCCTAAGTGTTGGCAATTCCTAATGACCTCACCCTGAAACCCGTTTATAAGCATAGCGGTCCTATGACTCAGCTACTTAAAAACATTTGATAGTTTCTCCTTGCCTGAATAATGAAGTCCAAATCCTTAACACGGCCTCAGAGCACCTCACAAGCTGACCCTGAACTCCACGGCTGACTTGATGTCCCTCAGTGCTCCTTGTTTCAATGCAGGCAGCCCCGACCCACATCTCCACATGCTCTCGTGTCTTTGCTTTGGGGGCCTTTGCCTCCCCTCCTTTCCTGTTAATCTCCCAGCTTTCAGGACTCAGATTCAGACCACCTTCTCCATAAACAAAGGCTCGAATCTCCCAGCCACCTGCATCTCATTTTGTTACCTTTCCTTATAACTCAAGCCCGGTACTACTCACATTCTATGAACAACCACCTTTTAGGATTAATTATTTTATTCTTTACCCCAACCTGCATGCATGCCCACAAGCAAGCCTTGCATACAGCAAGGACTCAAGAAATGTTTCCAAAACTTAAATGAACCTGTGTTTTGACTTTAAACAAATAAGTCAGGGCATCTAAGCATTGTAATAAAAATGGAGACATCACGCCGTGGCACGGTACTGCCCTTGGTAGGCTCCTGGGGCTCCTCCCCCCAGAAGCACGGTTGCTATGGCACTGAAGGGAAAAGGAACTTTCCCTTCAATGTGAAAATCTACGGTGGAATTGAGGTATGTTGACGATTAGTCAGCGTGACGACAGTGATCAAGGGTCAACTCATACATTATGCCAAGGTCTCAACTGACCAGAGGTGGTCAACACTGCACCGGTCTAGGTCAGCCTGCCAATCTCAGCCCCAGATACAGGGAAATCCACAGTTCAGTGAACTCTACAATCACCCAAGATGGTCTGGAATTTCAAGCAAGAAGGTTGTGCTTGCTCTTCTTGGAGAATGTCATAGACCCACTGATGGACATTTAACAAACATAACATGGGTGAGTTGCTTCTTCCCGGTAACAGAACTTCCCCATCAAAATCTCCTGCAACAAGCCTACCAAGTTCTGTCTCCTCCTGGACATGCTGGCTGTAGATCATCCTCACCGCATCCAGGTCTTTGCTGAACATTCGGAGGAGGACCAGGTATTTATCAGAGGCATCCCTTGCTACCAGTGGTCTTTCGAGGAGGTTTCCTGCTATGTCCAGCAGCTATAGAGAGGGCGGAGGTAAGAGAGAAAAAAAGTTACAGATTACATCTTTCTATGGTTACATAACTCTTGTTTCCTGGTTTTTACTTTGTTTGCCAGCCAATGTAACAGAGGGGGGCTGAACAGGTGATCATTAATATGTGGATATTCATAGTCTTTCGCCTCTCCCGTGCTTCTAAAGGAGGACTCCTGCCTGCTGGGCTACCTACTAGCTCTCTTTCGTTGCAAAAATCTGGACAAAGAGGAAAACAAAGAGAAAACTAAGATGGTAGAAAGGTTAAGTTGAGCTACACAATAAAAACCTAAAACAGAAGGAAGGTGATGATGGAAAAGAAAAGGAAGGCGCTAAGTGGGCTGGCTGTCGGGGAAATTTGGAGGGCTAAACTTTGAGAGTGGAAGTAAGAGAAATGTTTTAGGGAGGAGTTGTCCTGAGAATGGCAGTCGTGCTGGGGATAGTCCGAAGATGTTCTCCTGTGCATTAAACTGCTCCACATCCTTGGTGTTGTTTCCTGGAGCAGCAGAATTGAGCTGTGAAATGCTGTTAATTACTTTTTGGTTCCTGGATTGTGTTTCTTTGATTGTGATGCTGCCCTGAGACTAGGCCATATAGGATTCCAGTCATATTTAGAATATGCTAGTACACTGCATCTGAACTTTCCTTCCATTATAACTTCTCATCTCCACTTTGTGTTTCAAGTCAGGGGTTGACAGAGTACAGCAGTGGAAGTCCAAACCTGGCCAAGCCTGGCACATGGCCTCAGTGTACAGTTTTTACATTTTCAAAAAGAGTTGTTTTTTTTAAAAAAGTAAAGAAGAATATATGATAGAGAACATATGTGCCCACAGTCTAAAATATTTATCATCTGGCCTTCTGAAGAAAAAAGTTTTCCAATGCTTGTTTTAAGTACAAGAGACACAACGTAAAGTGATATCCACATATCCTAAACCCGGAAGCCGAGTGGACCCCATTTGTCTAACACCTCATGCTCTTTCTTCTACCACCTCGTTTCACATTGGGCCATTTTGCTTCATGACATTCAAAGCCTGGAGAAAGGGCAAGCTCCAGGGGCTGGTGGCATGGACTCAGAACTTAGATGGCTCTGAGAAGTCCTGGGTCTTCAGGGAATATCATGGGGAATTGCCCAGGGCAGAGAAGAGCCACATATAGGTCCTATTCAGATGTTTTCCAGGTCCAACAGTTTGACTAGGTTTCTTTAATGACTCCAAAGACTCTCTAAACATGCTAAGAGCCTTCTGTTGAAGGCTCTAGAGCCTCCCTCTTGCCCACAAAATGATCACCCAGATCTCTGGAGTAGAAAGTAGCTCTGGCTTGATGGATGCACAGGCCAGTGGGTCTCCACTGAGTTTTGTGTCTGTCTCCACCTTCTGTTGGGAAGGTACAGACATGTGCACCAAGTGACAACTGTGGCCAGCCTGCATCCTCTTCCTCTGACTCCAGGTCTCTGACCTGGATGTGCCCTGTCTGTTCATGGCCACCAAGGGCACACCTAGTAGTGGGACCATCTAACAGCAGCAACAGGGGATCCAGAGTCAGGTGATCTCTCTGGCTCTACTCCTCAACCTGAAAGAGAACTTCTTTGCATGAACTTATATGCATTGGAGCTTTTGCTTTGGCTGAAGGAAGAAGGAGGGGCTTTGGTTTCTTGTTGGTGAGATGACGAAAAAGAGAGAAACAAAGCAGGTGGAGAAGACTGGATGGTTCCCATGGGCTGGTTTGAAGCCCTGTTGAGAAGAGGAGTCAGGGTAAGAATATAAGAATCTGACCTTGTGAGAGCCCTTTGAGACTCTGGGAACAAGCAGTGCTGCTTTGGGGACCAGGCACAAAGTTGGAAAGGTCTCTCTCTACTTCTGCCCTGAACCTTACTCCACCAGAAAATTTCAAGGATTGGAATTTTTGGAACCCAGAGACAAATGCCCCTGGGCACAAACACAGACATTTTCATGGTGGGATCTGTCAGAAGAGCAATGGTAAGACTCCTTCAAGCACCTTCCTGGGCAGATGAAATTTCCAAGGGAGGCTGTAGACATCTAGTAAAGACGCACAATGATTCCAAAGACAGAGCTACTTGAGAATACATGTGAGGCTTCCCTTGAAGACTCCTCGAAATCCCTGGTGCAGAGGGATTTACAGGATAGGTAAGGCTCAGCTTCCTCAACACATGAATGGAGCTCCAGCTTCACAAGTTATCTGGGTGGTCGAGTCTCCTCTAGCCATGACAGTTAATGGCATATAGGATCATTCTGTAGATAAACTGTAAGCCCCTTCCTTAGAATTCAAATAACTGGAGAGGGGAATCCCAAAAGTCTTCCTATATACAACAGCAGGTATTTATTAAATGTAACATATATATACTTGGTGATTGCTAATGAAGCCTGGCACATTGGGGTTACCCAATATTCTAGAATAACATGGATCCACCCATCCAGAGTTGAAGCCCCTTCTACAATTGTCCCACCAGTCACAGAGTCTACATTTGGATATTTTTAGTGACTGGAAACTTAACTTCTTGTCCAGGAAGTCCATTTTATCTCAAACAGCTTTGACAGAAATGTTTTTCCTCTATTGAACCAAAGTTTATTTCTTTGTAACTTCCACTGATTAGAGAATGAGCCTCTTCGTAGCTTACAGAAGACCTATTGCGGCCTACCAGGTCTCCACGACTCAGCATTCTCAGTTGTGCAGCTGTTTATCTGCTCATCGTCCTAAGCAGCCCCCTCCGTACTCTTTGTACTACCTGATCTGGGCAAGATAGGGTTAAGAGCGCAAGTCTTATTCTAGTCACTGATGCCTGAAACCTATCACCCCTTCTCTTGTAGGTTGAATGAACCTCACAGCAGTGGTTCACTGGCCACGGATTGCAAAGCTGTGGCTTCGGGATGGTGATTACAGTGGACTTTCCCACATTTAATGGTCACCCTATGGATAAAGGTGTGTCGCCTAAGGAGAGCATTACAGAAGAAACTCTCTTTAAAAGTAGTTTTATTCAGTCTTGTGCAATGTAAAGAAAAAAAAAGAAGAAGAAAAAAATAAAAATAGTTTTACATCGTCGTGTTTTCAGAAAAGCATATGCAATGAGCCTGAGGATCCCAATTCTGTACTTCCTTGCCCTAGGACACTCATGTGCCTCTCCACCAGATTCATGAGTATAGTTAATATTTTCAGAAACAACACAGTGGGAAGGGTTTCCCTACAGTCCTCTGATGCGGGTTGGGGGAGTATCCAGGACAGGGGTGGCTCCTACTCCACATGTGCAAACCTTAAAAGCGTGCTCCAAACCAGGCGTATCATCAAAAGCTTGGATAAAGATCGTCCCCAATCTTCGGTCAAGATCTTCCACTCTCTGGTTAAATTCAGAAATGCCATTTTCAAAGTCCTGAGGAGACACCACATATGTATATAAGAAAAACATGATTTTCTGAAAGCCAGTCCCACAATGCTCCTCGCTGCTAACCTTTGCACTTCAATTGGCTATACCAATAATTTAATTTTCTAAAATTCAACATGGTATGACTTAGTTTTTAATCCATGTGGAGGGTGACTCCGCTATTGCAGCATTTTCACCTGGGGGCTCTGAGCAGAATGGTGAAGCAAATCAAATGTGAGGTTGGTGTCCCTTCAGCCCCTTCTGTGTGTGTCTTTCTTCCTCTTCCTGAAGCCCCTTCTCTCTCACCCACAATACCAGCTCATAGTACCCCAAACACCGTCTCAGCAGCAACAGCCCCAACAGTGGGGACACTCCCACATTACCCTTACTTCCCTTCCTATGAAAGTAGTCAAAATCCTATTTTTTCAGTGTATTCAGACTAATCTAGCCATTAGCAGGAAAGTCAGCTAAAATACAAACTATTTCTTCTGGATGATTAAGACAGGAACTAGCCATTGTTCCTAAAGTTGCCAAATTTAGCAAATAAAAATACAGGGTACCCACTTATACTTGAATTTCAGATAAACAGTGAATTTTTTTTTTTAGTATGTCCAAACTATCATAGTTTATCTGGCAACCCAAAGTGCATTTTCCTTCTTAGAATGTAGCAATTTCAGAGAAACTTTGTTAACTCAAATATCTAATTTGTGGAATTATTTGTTATTATTGTTTTACAATAGTAATGCATATGCATATGAAAAAAGAAAACAAAAAAAAAAGTAGGAAAACAGAGTATAGTTCTACTATCAAAACATAGCCACATTGACGTTATGGTATGTTTCTTTGTAGTTTTTTCCCTGTGCACGGGATTTTTTTTGTTTTGTTTTATTATATGGTAGCAAACACATTGTATACAGCTTGCCTTTTAGCTCTGCAGCCCACTTCTTAATTCTACTTTTGACTAATGGAATTTTTAGAAAGCAGTAATCATCTGAGGTCTGGCCAATAAGATCTCCCTGATTTTAGTTCTGTCTAAAGTTGCTCAGAGCAGATTCCTGCCCTGATTTCTCTCTCCTTTTCCATCACGTACTCCTAAAATTCCTTCTCCAGTAATTCTGCCAGTCCCTTCTCAGGGAATGTCCTTCCGTGTCTCCGCATTGGCCCCTTTTCCTTTCCTCATCCTAAGTACTCCGTGGGGAACTAGGTTCTGATCAGAAAAACTAGGCTGAGGCTTCACATCCCCCTCCCTCTCCAAGCTGGTAATAAAAACCTGTCCAGGTATGTCTGGCTCTGCTGGAAGCTTACAACTTTCTTCTTCCAGTTTTACAAAGGTATAATTGACAAATAAAAACTGTATATATTTAAGATGTACAATGCGATGTTATAATATACGTATACATTGATCACCATAATCAAGCTAAGTAACATATCCATCACCTCACGTAGTTACCATCTTCTTTTTTATTTTTATGGTGAGAACACTTAAGATCTACCCTCTTAGCAAATTTCAAGTACACAACACAGTGTACTTCAAATTGTTAAGTATGGTCGCCATGACTTACATGAGATCTCCAGAACGTATTCATCGCGCACGGTTGAAACTCTGTACCCTTTCACCAACACCCCTGTTGCCCTGTCCCCTCTTCCCCGGGCAGCTGCCATTCTACTTGCTTCTGTGAATTTGACTATTTGAGATGCCTTGTGTAAATGAATCATGCAGCATTCGTCTTTCTGGGTCTGGCTTATTTCACTTAGTTTAAAACTTCTGAAGCCACAGGGTGGCCCAGCCCCACCATCATCTCATACCCACCTCAGCATCTCTGAAACCTTGGGTATCATTGAAACCCGGGGTGTCATTAGTCCAGAGCAATTAGCAGCTGGAAAAGGCCCTCTATCCCTGATATTTTTCCTGACACAAGGAATAATAATAATTTCTCCTGACACAAAGGATAATTAATAAAACCACTGGGATCACAAAGCCAAAGAAAATGCACAGGAAAAATGCAAGTAACTACCTAAACCCTACGGAAAAGAGGCATGTGAGAAAGAGACAAAGCTTGCAGTTCAGCCCTTCCAAGCCCTACCATGCTTTGGAGGTCCAGGCAGTCATCGGAGGACTCTGCGAAGACCCTGTACATCTCTTGAAATTCCTCGTACATTGTCTGCACCCGCTGGCTCAGGGCATTCCCTCGGAGGCCACTAAACTCCAGCTTTCCCAGTTTGTGGAAATCCAAGGCTGTCTTCAGAAGATCCTATGGGGACAGTTCACAAAAGGGTTAAAATAGTAATAATAACCATAACAACAGTGGATGGGAGAAGCTGGAAACCATATGGGGGTGGTAGTTGCTTAGGAAAATGTGAAGCCTGATTAGTTCTGTAACCTTATTATTAGATTGGGTTGGTAAAAATAACTCTTGGTTAAACCCAGTAACAAAGCAAAGAGAAAGTACAGACAAATACAATTCACACAAACCAAAATAACTAAATAAATAAGTAAAATTTACGCTTCAGCTTCTCTCTGACTTTGCGATCTTTAATAAATAATAAAATATACCAATAACAAAACTATTTACGCGATTGGTGGCTTTACCACTGATTTTTACAAAATAGTCCATTTCAAAGGGACCATGTTTTCCGGGTCTAGAATGACAGCTCTCGTAGGGGATGTTGACAGGAAAGCGGATCCTCCAAATAGTCCCGGGGACAAGCCCAGGCGTGACACCAGCCTTCCGGGAGACTTCTTCTGCCGCGGAAAGAAATCCGCCGCAGAGCGCCCTTGCCAGGCACGCACAGCATGCCACGCCCTGGTGCCAGCTGGGTGGCAGTGGACAGGTCTGACCAGCTCTGTGCTGGGTTTCTTCATCTGTGACAGGACAATAGCAACACCTCTGGCATGGTGGTGAGAGCTAAGCAAGTCAGCTCAGGCCTCGGATTTAGGCCAGTGCCAGGCACGCGGTAAATACGCGGGGCCAGCGTATTCCCGTCACAGACGTTGATGTGGCAGCGTTTCAGTTGTGCTTGGCATTAACTGACAGGTGCACAACAAGACCCGCAAGCCATCAGGAGGAGCCCTTCCTGCATCCACGGAAGCTGCTTCACCTCTGACAGGCCAGGAGCCGCCTGAGCACGTCTAACAGGGCAGATGGAACTTACCCTCATGAGTATCCGCCTAAAATCACAAAACCTCCAACCCAAGACGTGCTTCCCATCACGACTTCCAGTCTGTGTACATGCCCCTTGAACAGTAAGGTGAATGTTACCTTTGTGTCGTTTTAGCAAACGTTTTGCAAAGGACCCCAGGGAGGTGGTCCTCTACCCTGGAGGGTTGAAGGAGGTGCACTATGACGCCGATGCTATAAACCCCGCAGGCCCTGCTACGACTGCAGGAAACTCCCCCCGCCATGGCCATGGCTACAGCTGACCCTTCAGGCTAGCACAGGCTGCCTGGCTCCTTTCTCTGCCTGGGACACCAAGTCCAGCAGCAGTGACAGAGGCCTGGGTAAGTGTGGAGAAGCGCTGACTTTCCCTGCTTTGCCAGGAGAGTACCTGTGCAGGCTTGGACAGCCATCTCACAACCCCGTTTTTGCTTAGCTGTGTTCAGTGGCTGGCAGTAAGTAGCTAAAGTGGAGAAGGCAGAGGAGGAAAGACACTAGCCGAGGAACGGAAGACAAATCAGGGAGGGGCTCTTGTCATCAATGGTGGGAAAGAGGCAATCTTTATTTACAATTAAGTTCAACTTTATATACTGGGAAGAAAACAGAAATGAATTTTATTGAGATGAAATTGACTTCAATAGTAATTCAAATCTCTCATAAGGTGCTTAGCTGGAATCAGTTTTATAGGGAGAGACATACTTGTGCTGTGAAATGTTACGTTGGTACTCATTCTTCATAATTCTGAGGATGTCAATTTCAATTTTTAGGAAATACTACCTAGCCATTTTAAGAGACAGATGCATTTTGATGTTTGATTACATCAGAAAACTGGGTGACAATTTTGTTACACTATTTTATTTCTCAAAAATACTCGAAGCATGGTCTTGGGGACTCACTGGGAGGTGTTTCATCTCCAGTCTACCCTGAGTATCAGAGAAACATTTATTTAACTATTCTACTTTTGGAAAGTCTGGTCACTGAAAACAATGGATATTTACATTGTTTCATCTAACTTAACATACACATGGTAGACCACACATTTAATTGGGGCTCAATTCAAAGTCTTAGGCCTTTCTTCACCCTTCCACGAAAAGAACTCTCCTTACTCACCTTTCCCCCAAACTCACTCTCTCTCTCTCTCTTTATTTTCAGAGATGGGGTCTTGCTCTGTCACCCAGGTTGCAGTGCAGTGGAACAATCTTAACTCACTGCAACCTCAAACTCCTGGGCTCAAGCAATCCTCCTGCCTCAGTCTCCTGAGTAGCTAGAATTACAGGAGCATGCCACCATGCTCGGTTAAATATTGTGTATTTTTTTGAGGAGATGGGGTCTTGTTCTGTTGCCCCAGCTGGTCTTGAACTTCTGGACTCAAAGGATCCTCCTGCCTCGGCCTCCCAAAGTGCTGGGGTTACAGGCGTGAGGCACCACACCCATCCTCCCCTGGACTCTCTATCTCCTCCCTTTGCTTTAGTTTCTTCAGAGCTCTTATCACATGCTGGCATTTTAATATATTGTTCAGCATTATATTATATTCTTTGCTTATTTTCCGTCCAGTAGGTTGTAAATGCCCCAGAGGTATCCTGGTATCTCCAGTGCCTGGGAGAGTCCCTGACACTAAGTAAACATTTGTTGAATGAAGGAATACATGCTCTTTGCTTTTTGGTTTAGCTATAACATGTTCAGAGGAAGGCCACAGGATGATAGAGGACCTAGGGACCATGACCTCTGAAGTGCAGTTGATGAAAACAAGGAAATCAGACAAGACAAGAGAATTATGAAGCAAGGCACTTCAGTGTTTAAAAGACCTTCATCAAGTGCAGGGTAGAAGCCTCCATGGTCCTAGTTTGAGGGCAAACGAGTGAACAGAACAGAGAAGTAAATTTGGCCTCACCATGTAGGCTGAACTTATGAAATTGCTGATATGTGATCATTTTGACCTAAAACATGGCAATTTCCTATAGTTCCACTTAATAAAACAGAACCATCTAATGCCTATACATGTCCACCCATAGAATGGGCTGTAAATAGAGGGGGGGAGCTCTCCACCACTGGATGGGTTTCAATATAAGTTTGATGTCAGAGGCATTGTAGAAAAGATTTCTAAAGCAGGTGGGAAATTGTCTCACAACTGTAGACACAGAATCATTGTATTGACCAAGGCTATGTCTTCAACTCTTAAATTATTTAAACGTAAGCTCTTTTCATTATTTAAAAGTCCCCACAAAACAGATAAAAGGCCATTTAAGCCAGTAAGAGGTTTAAATGATATTTTTTAAATATCTATTTTTATTCATCACCATAGTAAACACATGAAATTTATCATGCTATATACAGGCTGAAAATATCAGCTTCAGCGAGAGGACATATGGAGTCATGGGAGGAGACCAGGATCTGGGGCCAAAGAGCCCCGAGTTCACACAACCTTGGTTCTGCCGTTTGCTAGCTTTGTGGCTTAAAGCAAGCCACCCAACTCTCCTAAGCCTCACTTTCCTAACCTGCAGATGGGGACAGTAACACTTAACTTGCCATGGGTTTACAGAGTCACGTGGAAAGTGCCTTTGTAAGGTTTCAATAAATGGCAGCCACTATAATTAATTATGATCACCCTGATGTCACCGGATCAGGTCGATGGCTATTAGATGCATAATGGCTTATAAAGGGGACATTTAGGTGCTCCTTTGGAGATAGACAGTACAAACAGCACTGGGGCCCCAGGCAGCTTGCTGGATTGATTGGGTCCTATTCATATGAAAAACTGCGACATTTAATGGTGGTGGCAGGTGGGGGGTTGCAGGGAGGGTTCAATCCGTGCTCTGGTTCCCGAGATGAAGAATCAAGACCAGGGGTAATGGCAAGACCCACCAACAGCATTCTCGAGGCAGAGGTCACGCTGCCCATCTTAAAAGAAATGTCTTCGGAATTCATTAAGGGAGAGCACAAAGCAGACAATCGCAGATGAAAATCTCAAAAGGTCATTTGGAAAAAGACTGTTTTCTTTACCTTTCGACTGCCACCGACCTGATGCAGCTAATGGTCTCCTTCGTGACCACATGTTCAAGCTGGGCTAAAAGGGAAGCCGCCCAATTAGGCTCGGAATGAAAGGAGGCTTCGGAGTGGCTGGAGACGGTAGAAAGAGCAAAAGGAAACGCGTGCGGATTAGGTCAGCTTATTACCTATCTACCTGCTAATCACTTTGCATAGAGCCTCAGCAGGAAATCATTGTGTCTCGGAGTGAATCACAGCTTTACAGCAATTTCATAATGAAAGAAATGAGGGTTCTCTCCAAGGTGCTTACTGCACTGTTTGGAGGAAAGAGGCTGCAGGCAGAAACGCAAACAGGGGATCTGCAGCATCTATGATATTATGACACAAAAATGAACTTGTGGGTATGTGTGTGTGTGTGTGTGTGTGTGTGTGTGTGTCCCCGCGCTGGAGCATCGAGCAGGAAGGCAGGATGACAAAAAGAATCAAGAGGCGACAAAATGACTCTTTTTTCGTTTGATTTTTGACTATTTGCTCAAATTGCAAAGATTTTGTATACTTTTGGGATTTCCTGAGTAAGTCATAAAGTCAAATAAGGCCCTTTCGTGGAATGGGAATTACAGTTTTAACTGAATGATTTATTTAGATAAAAAGCCCTAGAAATCATGTGGTAAAAATAGAGCATACAAAGGTAGAATGGAGTGTGTAAGGGTGGAATATAAACCACGAAACCAGTTTGGGATCATCAAAATGGGACAGAGGGAGAAAAATAGGAAGGCAGGAAGGGAAAGAAGGATGGAAGGAAGGAGGGAGGGAGGGAAACAGACCTTTACAACTCCCTGGAAGATATCGGACTTTGCTGAAATGACAATACTTGGAACCATATGCCCCTGGGTATGAGTCCCAGCTAACCCTCTCCCAGCTGTGTGATGACTATGGACAAGTTAATTTATGTGTCCTATTTAATTGTGCTCATATATTAAACTAAGGGTATTGATACATAGCTCTTAAGATGATTGCAGGGATACGGCCTCTGGCATGAGATAGGTTCTTGAAAGATGATAGTTCTTTATATTTCTATTCCTCTTCCCTTCCCTCCACAAGGGTTAGATCTCTAAGAGATAAGCTGTATCACTCCTGTGATGCTGAGGAGGAGGATGGTGGCAACTTGAGAATGCAATTATTCCGCATACTGCAGACCCGCTGAAAACTGCTCAGCAATATACCCCTCCTTCCCAGCCGTCCTCCCACGCCCAGGTAGCAGGCACCCAGAGGGGAAGAGTGAATCTACACAACAAAAGTCTCCTGTGCAAAAGAGCAAAAGAGTAAAAAAGCAGCATACATCAGAGGAGTGAAATCTGGGAGAATTGTGGAGATGAAGAACCAACTCGTCACACTGTGACCCTTGACGCGGGCATGCGGAGCGCTAAATGCAATTGGTGTCATTTCATTAATTTGGTTTCATGTATTTATTAATTGCAGCTACCATCATCGCAGGAGCCATAGATTGTATTAGGACAGGAGATGAATAAGGCTAAGTTCTCATTAATTCTTGCTGGAGAGAAGCAGATTAATCCCATTTCAAACAGGCATCGATCACAGAGATTCACAGAATGTTAACTAAAGGGCTACATAAAATATGCCAGAGGACAAGCTATGACCTGCGTCCCACTGTACGGGGCTGAGGAGGGGAGCGCCGGGGGAGGAGGAAGATGGCAGGGGCAGGGGGATGTTCTGTGCAAATATTTGGGAGATGAAGAATAAAAGAGGGCAGGAAATAGAAGGAAAGGAGGCAAGGAGCAGCTGCAGGAAGAAGAAAAATCATGAAAATTCAGGGCAGATAAAGAGGTAATGGAAGCTACAAAAAAAGAGAGAGAGAGGAAAAGAGAGAAGGGTGGGCAGTAGGAAAAGGAGGAAGAACTCCGGAAAGGGAAGGAGCTGGACATAGGAGCAAAGAAACAAACCAGAGCAGAGGGGAGAACACTCAGGAAGGGAAGCGGCAGAAAGACAGACAGCATGGTGACATTCGAGTCAGCCTCTAATTAAACGGGGCAAGGGCTTTTTATGCATCTGTGCCCTTGATTCAGAAAGAAGCAGCGGCCTGAGAGGACTTATTGTGGGGGTAACAACTCCAGGGAAGCTGGGGGCCATCGCTGCTTATGTTTACTGAATTAGGCGCCCTAACGCTAGAATACCTGTCTAAATGCAGAGTCCCATCATTAGCATGTGTGCACAGGAACTGAGGACCCTGCCCAAGCAGTCCTCTGCTGCCATTCCCAGGGCTGTCCTCAGGGCTCAGCGCCTGCAAACCTGGCGGCTGCAAAGCAGGGATGGTGATTCTTTCCCCTGCTCAGCCCAGGCCAGGGGCAGCTTGGAGCCGGAGCGTTCCCCACTTGTGGCTAAACAGAACAGCGCAGGAGGTGATGCTGGGAGAGAGGAGAGGACGAAAGAGTGCAGGGGGGCGCGGAGAGTTCTACATCAATAGCTATGGTGGGAGAAGGAGGGCTTGAGGCTAAAGCTGGGTAGTCAGTCATTTACACTGTCCGTGACCCCAGTGGAGGAGCTAAGGTGTGCCTTGGTAAGAGCTAGCTTCTGGCTTTCTCTCTCATACATTTTCTCTGTCTTTATGCCCTTCCCCATTTTTTTTCCCCCTGGTGAATTCCTATTCCAGTTCCAAAGCTGATTTCATCTTTTTCTCCCCACTTTTTGTCAAAGCCCTGCTGGGTTAGGGAACCCTCTTTCTCGCTCTCAACAGCACATCAATTTTACTTTTATTATGGCATTCAATATACCTCGCTAAAGCTTCCCGATTCCGTGTCTGCCCCGCCATCTCCTCCATCAGTCTGTCTGCCTGTCCCTATGTCATGGCTACAGGTCCATAAATTTCTTACAGGCAAAACTGTATCTCAGTCATCTTTGCAGCTCAGGATCTTGCTCAGTGCGTGGTGCTTGGTTATGGATCAATACTTTTTGAAGGGAAACAAACAGATTCATATTCTCTTATCCTTGTCATCCCGTGGCTTGTTCTGTTCATCGCAGATCCTTTGCAACACCCCTCTCTACACTCCAAACCTCTGCTAATAACAGCTGGGAACAGATTCTCATTCCTTCTCTGACCCCTTGGTTCTTGTCCTAACTTGAACTTGACTCTGAATTTCTCAAGTCAGTTTGAAAGTATGCATTTCATTTTATTATGCCCATTACCCTCTCCTCTAAGTTCAATCAGCAAATGCATAGCTGTAAAATGTTAAAAGACCTGTCAACCATGTTAAATTCTGAGGATTGAAACGATCAAAAGAAAAAGCCTCCTGTCTTCTCACTCTAGTACTTAAACCAAAATTCACATTAATTTTTAAATAGTTAAGGAAAAGACATACCGCTGAGCAAAAGTCGTGTTTCTTATGCACAGGGACACATTAGTTTTGGAGTCTGGGAGCCACCGTGAGGGTTGGGGAATGGAGGAGACATTCAAAGCAGCCAGCTTTGGAGGGATGGCCAGCCGCACCCAGATTTGCTCCCTTTCATTTTGCACACTGGACTTTCCAATCAGGGTTTATTTGAAACAAAGTTCGAAGTCTACGGGCAATTTTCAAACCAACTGAATTAAGTTGACTGATCGCTTGGGTCTTCTTCCTAAGTGGGTCTACGATCACAATTTCCTAAACTTGTACTAGAACCACCATTATGTGATGATCAACCCAAACGACAACTAATCACTGAGGCCTTATTGTGGGTTCTTCCAAACGATGGAGGGTTGGCAGTCAGGTTTTGTTGTTCATTTTCCTATTCCACCTTTGAGTACCTGGACTGCTTACTGCTACATGGGGCTGGGGAGCTGAGGTGATGAGCACACTCACCCCCACCACGTGCAGTCGTCCCAGGAAGCTGTCCAGTCGCACAAAGACCAGAGAAGACTGGAAATCCCACTCCTTGACTTCCTGGTTCTCTTTGAAGTAAGTGTGGAGATTCTCCCTTCTGTCTTGAAATGTCTGCTTGAAGAAGCTCAAAGTGTCCAAGACCACTTGCAGTTTGTTCTGACTTTCTTCCACCTCACTTCTCAGGAGGTCTTCTGGGCTGAGATAATTAGTGGCCTGGTATGCAAACAGATTAGTGTCACTGAGCCTGGCTGTAGGAGCAGGATATCCCAAAACTTGCCAACACCAACTCTGAACTGAATCATTGCCCAAGTAATATTTTTCACAAGCATAATATAGGAAACATCTGACCCCACACTCAGTTCCACAGGTAGACTGGGACCTGGACTTAAGCCAAATAGTCTTTGGGACAGAAACCACAGTGATTGGCTCAGGAATGGGCAAGTGATCACTCAGAGACAAGGAAACACAATGAGACTTTTGTTGGGCTCGAGGCTGGGGCAAGTGTTCTTTCCCAGGTGTTCTTTTGTGACTTACTGACTTTCTATAGTAAAGTAATTCTGCTGCAGGAATTCTTTGGATCATTAATTGTTTTCCTGTCTCCAAGAGACTTGAACCTGGAAAGCGGGGAAGTTGGAGCTGTAGGATAGCCACATTCATCACCACAAAGAGGGGCAGAGATAACTGGGTCCGAGGCCATGGTGACATCATCCAAGGCCATATTGCAAATCAGGGCTGAAGCCAGCTTTACCTTGGATTTCAAGGTACACGAGCCAATATGGTTTCTGTTGCTCATGCCACTTTTGGTTGGCTTTTCTTACTCTTTCAACCAAAAGAGTTCTGGCTGATAAACATGATGGAAAAGTACTGGCCTAGGAGTCAAACAACGTGGATTTGAGTCCTGGTTTGGGTGTCTTTTGGTGAGTCAGTTAACCTCCCTGAAACATAGCCCACATCTTTAAATAATACCCACAAATAATAAGCCCTTCCCTGCCCATCTCTCAGGGTTTATCTGATGACTGACTGAGGTCATGAATGTAATGGCACTTCGCAGCCTGTAGTGTGCTCCATAGACATAGACATTAGCTATTATGAGCGACTGTTTAAGCTTGTCCATTGTTTTCTCAGGGTCATAGTTCCTTAGAGACAAAAGAAGCCAATTTGGGGGGAAGATCACCCAAACCTCCTTAAACTTTACAGGGCATATGCATCATCACATTGAAGCCTCACAATCACCCAGCAACCCAAAAAGAGATAGGTCCTCTTCTTTTCGCCATTGCGCAGGGAAGAGTGAGGCACAGAACCGGAAAGTGACTTGTCCTGGCTCACACAGCCGACAAGCAGTGAAGCCAGGGCTTCGTACAGGATCACCTGACTTCAGAGGCTGCATTCTTGATTGCTAGGCTTTGCTGCCAATTTATTACCAATTCCTCTGTACAGATCATTAAGGAGGTTGAAATTCACCACCCCTACAAATTGCCCCATCCTCAGTCTTAGGCTGAGGAGAAAAGAAGACTGGACCTCCCAGGTTATAGCAAATGTCTTTGTGTCTTTGTGAATTATTGGCTTGTGAGAGTAAAATACTGTAATTCAAGTGTGAGCACTCTTTGGATCATAATTATTTCCCTGCCTGGAAAAAATGCACCCTTGACTGTTTCCCGTGACGTGGTGCCAACCAGCCCCAAGGTTGCTGGGAATCCCGGGGTGGCCCACCTGCTGGATGAGAAGGTTGCAAATCTCCTGGAGCAGCACAGTAAGCCTCCCTGGGGAGCGGTAGAACTTGCACGTGGCCCAGATCAGACAGATCACGTGGAGCAGAGGCTGCAGCCGGGGCTTCACCTCCGGAAACTCTGCATTCTCGAGGGTTTCCAGGTGGCGCTGGAGTGGTGCCAGGTGCACATGGATAGCCTGCGCCTCTGCCAGAGCTGGAGGGGATTGGAGATGGTCACCATTCCCTGCTTGAGGCTCATACCCACCTGGTGGAGCCCTAGTCCCTGGGAAGTGAAAGATCTGCAAAGCAATGACTGCAATTTCTTCCCAGACCAAGAAAGCAGAGAGAGGGCCGGTTCCAGAAATTTCCTAGCTCTTAGGCAGACATCTGGAAATCTGGAGAGCCCTGAACAACTAGAGTAATGGTCTGAGGAGTTCTTTCTCACAACGTTCCTCTATCGGGATTTCTCCCTGGCCCTCCCAGTCCCAGTCTGGTGCTCAATGTGTAGTAGAAACACCACTCAGTAAATATTTGCTAATTACTTTGCTGCTGATATTTCCATAATAATACAAAATAGACAACCGACGACAAGTTTTAAAATCAAAAAGACCTCCCTTGAAATCCTGGCCCAGACATTTAGCAATTGTATGACCTCGGGCATGTTTAACCTCTCTGAGCCTCAAAAATAGGTGGAACTCATTTAAAGAGTCCTCGTGAAGGCTGAAGGGAGCACAGACGAGATCTTCATAAATTGGCGCAGTGTCTGGACCAGAGACGGTGTCTGGTAAACGGTGGTATCTCTGAGGAGTATTTACTGATGCAGAGCTCTTGGTATGGAAGAAGTCGCAGGTCATAGAGAAATAGCCCAGGCTGATTATGACGAGGTTCTGCTGGTTTTGAAGGCCAGGGAAATCTCCTACCATCTCTTTTGAATACAGCGAAGGAAAAAGAGGGGCCTTCAACCAGTTGTCTCATGGTAACTCGGAGGGGAAAGTAGGAAACCTAGCAGCACTGGACACTAATACCCGTGTAGCAGCTTCGAGGGACCGCAAATGCCCACTGCACAGACCGATGGTACTACCGGACAGCAAGTGCTTAGGAAGGATGGTTCCTTCCTGGGTGGATAATCAGGTGGTGTCACATGAAAGCAGCCAGTCTTAGGTTATAGTATGTAGATGAGGCTCTGCTTTCATCCTAAAGAAAACTCAGAATCTATGCTATGTGGCAAACAGTTTCAATATGCCAGGAATTGTTCTGCTTGTTAGACATAGACCACCTCACAGAAACCCCTGTGAGGTAGCTTCAGGACTCCTAATTTCCAAATGAAGAAATTATAAATGTAAATAACTTGCCTAGGGCCATTCTGTGAATCGACTAGTCCTACCCAGGAGAGCAAAAGGAAGATGACCCCAGCGTATCACCTCGAACGCCTGGCTGGATGGTCATGAGGCTTGCCCTGCGCAGGAGGATGCCGATATGCATGTCTGTACTTTAGACCCCAAATGAGCTTGTGGGAAGCAGCATGTGAATCGAATTTTTGAAACTCAAATGCCACAGTAAATTGATTAGAGTGCTGATTCTGAGGTGGAGGAGCTGATGGTGAGAATTAGAACCACTGCGATGGGGTGAGAGATTTCAAAATCCAATGGGCACTCTCCCAAGCATACGCTCCAGCCCTCATACGTGCTGTGATGGAAAGCAGGCTGAGAGCATCACGCTAGGGAACTTTCTATTTAAGAAACTCTGTTTTGAAGCCTTTTTTTAAAAGTGAAATCTTTAATCATAGAAATAGGCACTGCCTTGATTGTTAAGAGCCTAATATTTGAGAAAACAGCATTTGCCATCTGGTCCAGGGTGCAGTAGTCTTGGCTGACAAAGCAAATGAAGAAAAGGAGATGGACAGAGCTAGGTTCAAACCTTTTTAGAACATGTAAATGTAAACAGCCAGTTGCACAGTGATGTCCAATGGTTTGCTGGGTAAATCTTTAATAATAGACTCTTTGGGGACAAATGCCTTTATTTGTGGCATTTGCCAATTTCTGTTGTATGAACATTCCCAATATTCGTGCCACGTTCGATTTTAAGCTACCAGTTTGACTTCATTGAGAGTTGCCTAGGAGGTTGGAGATGAGACGGTTAAAAAGAAAAGCACACAGTGTCCTCTCAAGAGCCACTGCAAACCAGCACCAGTTGGCCCCAGCACACCACTGGACTTTCACCTCTTGCCCACACAGAGCCACCCACATACACCCTTGGCTGGGCTACGGTTGGAATGTGTCACCTCCACAGCTCAAGTGTTGAAACTTAATGCAATGTACTGGTATTAGGAGGTGGGGCCTTTAAGAGGAGATTGACTAGGCTACAAGGATAACTTGGGAGGGCACGTATCTTAGAAGCAGAGAGCAGCCCCCGCCAGATAACCAAACCTTCCAGAGCTTTGATCTTGGATTCTCAGCCTCCAGAACAGAGAGAAATAAATTTTTGTTCTTTGTAAATTATCCAGCTTGGGGTATTCTGTTATAGCAGCACAAATGGGCTAAGACACTTGGCAACCAGGTTGTACTATGCCAGTCCCGTCCGAGAGAAAACTCTCTAATTAGTTTTTATTCCTCTTCTTCTTCCTCCTCAAAGGGATTGTTGCTTCCAGTTTGCCAAGGTTGTTTATTGTTCAATTAATTCCACTTCTTATAATACTGTTCCCACATGTTTTCCTCCAATCTTTTAACCTCCTTGCCCACCGATCCAGATACATTTCCTTTCCTACTCTTCATCCCATCAGTGAACCAGTGAACTACCCTGATCATGACTAATAAGAATAATGCACAGAGTATATCTATTTAGGATAAGGAAGCCACATGCCCCGAAATTAAATTAGAAATGAGAAAATCAGCCATCAGCTTAGAAGATCCTACCAAATTTTCTGACCAAGTCTCCACCTAACACCTCTAATCAAATTTTCTTTTCTTCTATCATTGGAATTGACTTTCATATTTAAAGGATTTCTACTTTCAGAGTAGCGTTTATCTGGTACTATTATAATGGTGTTGTTTTTTCTTATTTCATTGCCAGCATATACTCTACTGCAAAGAGTTTTTGAAGCTGGCCTGGGGAAATGAATCTTTTATACCGATTAATCCATGTGAATGATTTTAGTCTATTAATCTGTTAATGTGAAAAATATATATGGGGCACTAAATAACTAACTAGTACTTTCACTACAAGTTCTATTTCAGAGCCCCAAACTTCAGGCACTTTCATGCCTCCTTCACATGTCATGTATGTGTGCAATCTGCAGTGCCATACCGCTTACTTAATATGTTCCTCTCAATTGACGCTCACTTTAACCTAACGAAAACTATATAAAACGAAAACTTTAAATCACTCCCATAAATGGAAAACTACTGTCACTTGCCCAAAACAGGGTTTTCACCCTTTAACACCTTTTAAAAAATATCTGTCTGTATATTTCCCACAGTTGTTTCTCACACGCACAGGGGCACACACACCACTTTTTGAGACACCTGTCCATTTGAATTGAAATGTAAATTGGGAACAACAGTCCTCTCCTCTGGGACACAGAATCCCTTGGCGAAGCAGTAAACTCAGGCCCCTAGAGACATCTTGTTCCAAACCAGCTTTTTGTGCTGGCAGGGCAGCCTCTGCGATGAGATTTTAGGGCCCAGAAGGACCTCAAAGACTAACAACTTATGCCAGTTCTTTTCTGTTCTAGAGCTCATGGCAGAAACGCCAATACCAGAACTTTTATTCCCCTAGCTAAGTGGTTTGCAAACGTCATGCCACAGGGAGGGTGAAGGTGGGATGAGGAATCAGCCAGTGGATCTGGACACAGGATGTCACCCTCTCTAGTGAGCAAATCTATGTGGACTAGTTTTATCTAGTGGACTTTTTTTATCATATGGACTTACATGGGAGATTGTATTTAAAGAAAGAGTTCTGGAACAGGAGAAATGTTTGGAAATCAGTGCTTAGATCAAGCTTAAACCATATGAAATTGTAAGTACCTTTAAAAGCACGTTTTGACCTATGGCACTGAAGGGTAAGGAGGAGGAGGTTTGATAGGAAAAAGCGGAAGAAACAGAGTGCACCAATGATGGGAGAGGGAGCTCTGACAAAATTTACCTACTTCTAATCATAGGCTTTGCTGGCTTAGCAATTTTGATAAGAGCTGATCTTGTCTGGTGCTCAGATGGCCAGGAAATTGCAGTCCCATCTGACAGTAGGAAGAGAAAAAGCAGAATGGAGCTAGAAATGAAATAGAGATTTCTCAGGAAGCAAGGGTACAGGGACCTGAATTGCAGAGGTGAGAGATAACAACATGCCCTTTCACAGTGCGCTTCAGTCAACAAAGGTCTTCCACCTATAGTATCTCACAAGGACCCAGAGAAACAGGTGGAAGTGTGGGCACCATAACCTATGGTATACACTGAATCTCAGAGAGATTAAGTGAATTTGCCCAAGGTCGCACAGCAGTGGAACTGCAGAGTGCGGTTCAGCTGTTCTCCTGCTTCTAGACTTGGTATTTTTGCCACCATGTTACATTGTGTCACGTTGGAAGGTTATAAGGACTTGAAGCTGCAGAAATCAGACAAAGAGAAGTGAATGCAACACTCCAGAAGAAATTTGAGTCAAATGTATTTGTAAAAATACTTGCTGGTCCTCACCTGCTACGACATTTGTGAACATGGCTTTGAAAGCTGAGAAGTAGCTGCTCTGAAGCTTGTCCAGGAGCTGAGCCATGCCCCTCGCTTGTATCATCCTCAGTTGATTATAAATGTATTCCAGATCCTCAGACCTGCAGTACCACAGAGAAGGGCAAATCCAGGTGAGCACGAGGAAACGCAAGTCACGCTGCAATGTCCCGTCCTCGCAGAGAGAAAGAGAGGAGCCCTGCCTCGGGGTGTTCCACAGAGGCTGTGCTCCTGCCCAAAGAGCCGAGGCATCTGTTCCCAGAACAGCAAGGGCCATAAGCCTGAATCTGGAACACAGGGTCAAAGGGGAAGCTCCAGGAAACACTGCTGTGACCATCTGGTGGTTTGAAAGCTTGGCAGCTGCAGGTCATTAGCTCTTGCAGTCAGGTTGGGGCAGGGTGAGGGAGGCGTTGTCAGAGCAAGGGTGCTAAGAGAAGGGCCTCACAGGAGGTCAGCAAATGGTCAGAAACCAGGCAAGAGGATAGGGCATCTCAGCATGGCCGGAGCCCTGCAGGCACGCCTGGTCCTGTGACGGGGATGTTCTCTGCCTAATGCCAGGACAGGGACATCTGCCTCCCACATCTGTCTGTCTCCTTTTGAGTAAAGGATTTATCAGCCCAGTGATAACTAGGAGCAAAGAAATGGGGAGGAAGGGGGAAGAAGCAGGATCAGGAGCAATAATGAGCCTTTTGGGACAAACAGTGCACGATGGACTTTCCAGCCCTGCTAAGGATAAGCTGGGACCTAGGACAGGCTATTCTGCATCCAACTTCTAGAAACCTCTCTTTCTTCAGATGGTGTGTGCATCTGGCCTCAACTGTCCAAGGAGAAGGGATTAGACAATTAGAGGATAAATGTTTTTAAAAGTTGGTTAATTTTACATGTAGTTAAAAGAGCCTTTGAAGAACTGTCAGAAGATGTACTGATGGTAGACCAAGAAAGGATAGATGACTATTGAATCTTGGAGAAAGTGTGCATCTCTCAGGCCATTGAAAAACTGTACCAACCCAATGTCACTGAGATGTCTGCCCGTGGGATAATGAGAAACATCTGCAGGAAAGAACCAGACTCAGTGGTAGGGTTCCCACTTCTCCCCAGGGTTCGAGCATGTGCCTTCCTGCCTACCTGTTCTTCCAGAAATCCAGCTCCACCTTAGGGGTGGGATTCTCCCCCTGCAAGAGTGGCTGGGAAGATTTTCTCTTGAGCACCATCTGGACTTGGTGGCTCCATTTGACTACTGCAGACTCAATGGCATAGATGACTGACTTATCGATGGCATCTGAGCTGTGAAAGATAAAAGAAATCTTCTGGAATGTGGAAAAAACTCAACCCTGGGTACCTCTCAAAACAGATTCCAAATCTTTTAAAAATAGGTGGGAAATTCCCTCTGGCTCATCTAACCTTTTTTTGAATAATAGACTTTGTTGAATAGTCAATGAAATGTACAATCCTCTCTCCAGAAAGAAATGCTTATGTGTGTGTACGTACAACATTATTCATACAGATTGAGGGGTTCACCAGTATTCTGAAGACTAATTTAAGAGCTCTGAATGCCAGTAAGTTGTCTTGTCAATACAGGAATACTTTGGACAGAAAACATTCAGGTGACTACCCAGCCCTCGCTTGAGTGACAGCAAGCTCCCTACTCAAAAATGCAGTGCATTCTTCAGTGGGCCAGCTCTCCCAAGAAGAAAGTTTGTCTGTGTGCACTGAATCACATCGATCTCCTGGCAATTTCCTCATTTTGGTCTTAGTTATGACCACTGTAGCAAGAGGAAATAAGTTATTTCTTCCTTCACAAGCCAAACAATCAACCACGTGAATATTACCATCACAATTTCACTTTGTCCTCACTTTTCCAGTGAAGAATGGAATTCCCAAACCTTCCCCCACCCCATACACCTTTTAAAAACCAATAGCTATGTTTGGAAGGGGTTAAAGATTTTTTAAATATGCATTTTGGCTGTTTATTCACAGTCTTAACTGAAAATTGTACATGTCAAGAACCAAGGACCCAGAAAAGAAGGCCTATCATTCACATTTTCATGTCAGAAACCCACTTTTACTTAATCCAATTAAATTCATATTTGCTGAGAAATGATACGACACAAGTGATTGTGGAAGACATTAAAGGGGGAAGTTACCTCCTCTAAAATGATCCAGCCTTTTGGGAAATTATCAAATTTGAACAAAGGGAAACAAACTCAGCAATGATTATATACACACAGAATATTACTAAGTTGAAATATAAAGGGACTAGAAAAAGGGTAGTTTGAGTTTATTTATTTTGAAAGTTGAATATTTTTATTAAAACACAGTAAGTTTTCCAGTTAACTGGGAAATTACTTCAAATTATATATGGAGCAAATTACTTCCAATAGAAAAAACTCATTATACAGCATATTGCCATTGCATGCATTACTGATCCTTCACATCAAACCATAGATCCTGGATACACAGTGATGGCAGCCACACCCTGGGAAACTCCTGACAGTGTGGTGGACCGAGCTCATACAGGAAGGCCGCCTATTGCCGCACACACATAGAAATGCTGGATAAAATATAACAAAATATAGTATTTCTATATGTAGCCTGGCTTGAAAGAAAAACAAATCCCCAAGGGATAGAAACAAAGACAGCGCCAAGCCAGAATGGTAAGTGGAAGCTGACGGTGAATATAATTTCTAGAAGAGGACGCTGCAGTTTTCATGCCCACGTGGAGACGGGAGACATGGATTCCAGGCCTCAACAAAGCCAGATTTGTTTTTATTTGAAAAAGAAAAAAAGAAAGAAACAAAAAAAAAAAACGGGACACGAAAAAAGTCTTCAGCTGCTTGGGGAGGAGAGCCTGGAACTGTAACAAGAGCCGCGAAGGTGGGTTCTGTGACATTTTGTACTGAGTAGACGCTGGCAAGAGGCGCCTCCGAGACTGGAGCCGGGGCTTTGCCAATGGTGAGACACTGTCCTGATCAGCAAAATACTGAAATTCAGTGTGGTTGCTCTCAGCACTGGGATGATGCGGAATGGCAAAAAGGCCATGTTGCTGTAATAGCCTTGAAAGACTCCAGGCAGAGGAATTGAGGTGAGGGAAGAAATCAGTGCAAAAATACAGTCCTAGGATGTTGGCAAACAAGCCAGACAGTGGGCTTGTGCACAGGACGAGGAGATACACGGAGTCAGCAACAGAAAACTCATGAGGAAAACATTCCGACAAACCAGCATCTCCCCTATCTCAAGGCCCATGTGGCTGGGATGGCGATACTCACACTGTCTCACTTTTGGAATCCACAAACTCCATTTTGTCCGAGCCTACTGGGAGAGGCAGCAAAGTTTTCCCCTTTACTTGCTCAAGGATAACCAGGAGGTCGCACTGCAGGCTGTGGGCATGCCGCCTGACATCCTGACATACCATGTGGGGCCAGTCTAGGCGATTCTTCTCATTGGCCAGCACTGGTATAACAACCTGTAACAGAGGTGCACAGGGAAGAAACACAGGCATTCCACTCCTGCAACCTTAAAGAAAGACTATTCTAGAAAACCTCCAGAAAGCTATACACAACCTTTTGCAGATCACACCTCTGTACAGCCTTGTAGCAAAATCGGGAGGCCCTCAAATAGCCTACCTACAAATTTTCCTCCCCACTCTGCTCCTGTGGATAAGGTCCCCTGGCCAAACAACTTGCTTTATCTGGAGGAAGAGATACAGTTCCTGCTTATACTTGAGCAGTAGGCTTCAGTTCCCTGCTAGCTTATGTAATCATTCAAATAAGATAGTCACGTCCTCCATGGGAACCAGAGCCACCACGCCCTCTGGATACCACCAAGTGTGCCTCCCACAGCTCCTGGTTGTTCACTCTATTCCCAAGTGCAACCCCCGTGTGGCCCTTCATGGCACTGTGTCCTCCTCTTCTGGGTTGTCAGTATGTGTGACTGATAAATTTCTATCAGTGTCACCTATCCTGTGTTGGGTGTTCTGTGTTCAGCCACTCCATTACCCTAGGGAAAGAATCCCTCCCTCCTGAATAGGAGGTGAATGAAACAGACACAAAGGCCAGAGGACAAATGCAGTAGGGGTGGCCATCTGTCTACAGGTGGTGTAAGGGGGCACCTTAAACAAGCAAGCAGAGTTGTGGATCTCAAATTCACCTTCAGGGTGAACATTAGCTGATTTTGGCCACTCAGGGTAGCTCCTCTTCTTTTGGTATCCGTCCCCAAATCTGGAGATGGACATGTAACCACACCTGAGCCAATGAGAGTCAGACTGAAGTCTCTTACCTGAATTTTAGAGGAAGAGACACCTCTTTTCTACTAGTCTGAAGCTTTTTGTGGTCATCTTGTGACCATATGGAGCCTTAGAATAAAGTAAATATAGCGAAGACAGTGTTCATAGATGGCGAAAGGCCAAATCTTGGTGATTTTGTCTGAGTTGTTAAGTGAAGCTGCTCTTGAACTTCCTGAGCTAGTTTCAATTGAGTTTCTATTACTAGCAACATAGGAAGTTGTCAATACAACTCACTAGGAATCTTTGCCTGTAAACAATTCACAACTAATGGGAAAGGAACGCCAGAAAGACAGATGATTAAGTGATTTGATGAGGAAGCTACCAAGTAAATAATGAAGAGGAAAGATGGACTCGTATGATTGGTTCTGTGTATGACCAATAGGTCCTGGTGGTTGTGTAATAGAACACCTGGACCCAGTGTATTAAATTCTAGAGGATGGTCCTCGTCTGGTTTCTCTGGAGACAGTTACTGAACTGAGAATTTACAACGGATAGTCAACAGAGAGCTCAAAAGGAAGAAAATATTACAAATTAAGTTCTGTCACATTCATGTTAAGAAAGGACCCTTTGGGCCCAGGGAAGAAAGACTAACAGGGAAAGAGGATAAACTGGAATTTTGCTAGAATTTCAAAGGCAGGGACTGTGTCTTATTTGGTCTTTATATACCCTCCGTACTCCCTAGGATCTGGCATATAGGAAGCATTCAGAGGTTTATAGAATAACTGAATGTGTGCTGTCTGAAGAAAAAGTGGTAGGTAGGTTTGGGCTAGATTTTTGAGGGCTTTGAGTGATAGAAAAATAAGGAATATGAACTCTATGAAGTGAAAAGCTACTCATTCATTTATTCAATGAGTATTTATTGAGCATCTGTTATGTGCCAGTACTATTTTAGGGGCTTGGAGGATACCTCAGTGAATAAAATAGACAAAAATTCATGACCTCATGAAGTTTATATTCCAAGGGAAAGACAGTCAGTAAACAGTAAGTTCTGTGGATAAAAATAAAGCATGTGAGGGGGACCAGGAGTGTGAGGAGGAGGGGTTGACATTGAAAATGTTGGGATTGGTACAGGCCTTACGGAGAAGACAACATTTGAGCACAGACTCAGGAGATGGGGGGAGTGCTTTGTAGATCCTCAGGGGAGTATATTGTAGGTAGAAGGACTAGAACTAGCCAGTGTGGAGGCCCTGAGGTGGGAACACGTGTGGTGTGATCAAGGAGCAGTGTGAAGGCCAGTGAAACTGGAACAGGGTGAGCAAGAAGAGAAGGGTGGGTAAAGGGGCTCACATTACATGCAGCCTGGTCTGTAGGATATGGATTTTTACTCTCAGAGAAATGGACATCATTGCAAGGGTTTGAGCAAAGGAGTGACGCGGTCTGACATCTCTTTGAGTGATCCTACTCACCGCTGTGATGAGAAGACTCTAGCGGGGCAAAAGTGGAAGAAGAGCTCAGGGAGCAAGTAGTGCTTTGATACGGAAGGTAGTGGCATGGCACAGGGGGTAGTGGTGGAGGTGGAAAGAAATGGTCGAGTCTATATACATTTTGAAGGTACAGCCAACATGATGTCTTAATAAATTGGAGTCGTGAGAGAAAAGAGGGGTCAGGATGACACCAATATTTGGGGAAGAATGGAGTTGCCATTAACTAATGTGGGGAAGAATAAGGATGGAGTAAGTTCTTGAGGGAAGATCAGAAGCTTGTTTTTGGAAGTGTTAAAATTTGACATATCCATGGAACTTCAAGTTGGAGACATGGAGGAGGCAGATGGATATGCTAACTGGGAGTTCAGAGAAGAAGAAAAGGATGGAGATGAGAAACTTGGGAGGTGTCAGATACAGACGGTTTGTAAAATTTTGAAATTGAACGAGAGCTCCCCAAAAGATGAATAAATAGAAGATGTCCAAGAATTGAGCCCTAGGCCCCTCCAACGTTAGGAAGTTGGGAAGAAGAGGAGGCACCATCAGTGGAAACTGGGGAGGAAGAACCATCACGATGGGAAACCAGAAGACTGGTGTCCCAGATGCCAAATGAAGAAAGTGCTTGTGGCAGGAGAGGATGACTGTGAGCTGGGACAAATGCTGCTCACAGGTCAAGCCAGAGGAGGACTAATTAAGGGCCAATTTAGTCAAGTGGAGATCACTGGAAATATTGGCAAGTTCTTTCACTACTCTTCTGTGAAGTGTGGGAATAAAAGCCTGTTGAGTGTGTATGAGATAAATCAGGAAAAGAATGGGACACAGCATGAAGAGACACATTCCAGGAATTTTGATATAAAAAGGATCACAGAAATGGAGTGACAGCTGGCAGGGGGAAATGATTTCATTTCATGGGAATTATATAGTAATGGGGGGAAAATAAGAATGGAGGAGAGAAGAGGAAATTGCTAGAGTGACCGCCTCAAGAATGGGCAGGATTCAGAGAACAAGAGGCATTTCAATCTTAGGGTTGGTTTGGCATCAGATGACGGCATAGACAGTCCACCTGTAGCAATGGAAGGGGTCACAGAGAACATGAGGGTAGATGTTCGTAGACAAGGTAGATATAAGAGTTTGTGGAAATTTCATTCTATTGTTTCCATTTTTTTTTTAACCAAGAAAGAAGCAAGAGCATCTCAGAGTGAGGTTGAACGAGGTTTTGGACATTTGAGGGAAGAAAAAAGAAAGCTGTGAAAGTCATCTAAAAGAGTAAGAAAATAGTTGGAATAGAAAAAATAGGATATCTGCTGGGAAACATGAAAAGCCTACTAGAGGTTCAAGGTCATGAGTTTAGAGTGGAGTCAATTGGTTGTTCCCTAGCGCCATTCAGCTCCATGGGTGCAGGTATGAAGTATGCAGAGCGCTGGGTTTCACCAGGGTTGTGGTTTTGCCAAACAAGCATGACACACAGTGAGGTGGAAGCCAGTGAGTCAGGAGGTGATCAAGGGAACGATGATAATGACGGATTGTGGCCCTGAGGCTGAGTAAGGGGGAGAGACCATGGGTGCGGGCCAGGATAGACGAAAGTGGTAGGGTCAAGGGAGTGGTAATCTCCAGCAGGATCAAGCGACTATTGCAGTCAGGGTATGAGAGGGAGTGAGCTAGAGAGATGGAAGTAGTGGTCCGAGAAGGAGGTACATGAAATTGGATCATGAGGGTGTTGTTTACTGGGAATGTACACTCTGGAAGTGGCCACGGGATGGGGTGCTTACTACAGGGAGGAGGACAAGGTCACTGGAGGAGAAAGGTGCAGGGAAGCCAGATGCTAAGCGATTGGAAATATCATTCGTGTGTCTATGGAAATAACCATGTGTTAAGACAAGAGTAATGTTGGGGAGAGTCTCAGTGAGCTAGGAGCCAAATTCCTGCAGAAATGAGGACAGTGCCATCAGCACAGGATGCAGCAACAAGAGAGGATGATGTTGTCTGATGACAGGAGATTCAAACTGGAAGATTTTCAACACGAATCTAAGAGGAGCAAGGAGGAGCAAGGAGGACACCTGTCTCACTTCCGAGCTTACAAGAAGAAAGGCTGTGGGGGAAATGCAGCTGAGTCCTCCGGAAAGGGCCAGGGCTGGGTTAGAGCAAGGTGACAAGGATTGATTGATCAGGGAAGTGAGGAGGATTTTAAATGGGATGTGGTGTGATTATAATTCTCATCCTTTATGGAGCACCTACAATGTGACGCTCTGTTCCAGGTGTTCTAATGTTATTGGGTCTAAATTTCATAACAACTCGGCAAGACAATTTGGACATGACCCAGTGAGCTCACCTGCTCATATCACACTGCTGAAATTGATAGAACCAGGATTTGAATCTAGGTCTGTCAGACTCCAAATCCTGTGCTCATTCTCCAAAACAAAACAAAACAAAACAAAACAAATTTAAAAAAGCATCCAAGTTTCAGAACTAGGAAAAGTAACCTGGCAGCCATGAATGAAGTGGTTGGAGAAGGAAGACAGGAAGTAGGGGAATATGTTACTAAATTCTATTAATTCTTCCTTCGAAATGTTTCTTAGTTGCATCTTTTTTTTACCTTGAACTAGTTTAATGGGACAAAAATAATGTCCAAATTATAGTATTCTCTCCTTGTCAACACCCACCCGCATACACACACACACACACACACACACACACACACATGGCAGGAAGACATTTCTCAGCCAGGAGGCAAGGAAGGGGGTTCTTTTGGCTTTAGTGAGGTGGCAGGAAAAGGGGCACAGGTAGCCGGAGGCTAAGCTGGTCTACCAGGTACTGACAGAGAGGTGAGGCGGGAGGACAGGAGGGCTGGGAGGCAAGGACAGGGCTTAGCAGATGGGAGGTGAGCAAGGGTTGGAAGCGACACTGCATCAGCTTCAGGGTGTGTAACACAAGTAGATGGGAGCACAGAGGGTTGACTAGACTAGGTTACTGTTACAGGCTTTGAGAAATACAAGTAAAGGACTTGAGGTATTTTTAAAATAAATTATTTTATTTAGATTTTGAAATAGGTGATACATTTACATGGTGCAAAATTTAAAAAGTACAAGGGCTTTTCCAGTGAAAGTAAGTCTTCTACCTAGCTCTGGAACTCAGCCACTCAGTTTCTCCTGCTTGTGGATTAATTACTCTGTTAAAGAATGTTCTCCTTCCCTCCCTCTTTCTTCTCTGTCCTGCCTCCCTTCTTCCCTCCTTTTTCTTCTTAACAGAAATAGTAGTATGCCATACATACAATTCTGTACCTCTTTATAAAATTATCTTAAATTGCAGTATTACTCCCAATAGCCAAGAGATGGAAACAACCTTAATGTCCAAGACTGATGAATAGATTTCAAAATGTGGTGTATACATACAATAGAAAATTGTTCAGCCTTAAAAAAAAGAAGAAAATCCTGTCATATGGAACAATATGGATGAACCTTGAGAACATTGTTAAGGGACAAAAGCCGGTCACAAAAGGACAAATACTGCATGATTCCACTTATATGAGGAGTCAAATTCACAGGAACAGAAAGTAGAATGGTGTTTGCCAGAGGCTGGGGGTGGGGGCATGTGGAGTTGTTGGGTGGGTGTAGAGTTTCAGCAATGCTGGATGGGGGAGTTCTCAGGACTAGTTGCACAACAACATGTATTGGCTGACAATACTGTACTATACACTAGGAAGCTGTTGGGTGGGTAAATTTTATGTTACGTGGAGTTTTTATTTTGCCATGATAAAAAAATTAGCCTAAGGAGTACTCTCTATCAATCACTCTTTTAAATGGCTGCATAGTATGTCCCTGTATAGATGGACCATAGTTCATTCACTCTGTCCTCTATTGATGAACATTGTCTCTAATCTCTTTCAATGTACCAATGAAAATGTTTGAATATTTGAGAATTTGAATTATTTTAAAATTACTTTTGCTTTCCAGACTGCATTTCCTTAGCCATGACACAACTCTGAGATGGGCCACTGTCCCCCACTTATACCGGTTGAGTTCTGTCTCTGAGCCTTTGTTCAATCTGCTCCCTATACCTTGAAAGTTACCTTGCTGTCTACTTATCCTCATCCTTCTCATTGTTCAGGAGCCAGTTCGACACTTAAGGCTAAGCGTGCTTCTCAGACCACAGGCATATCTCTCTCCTCTGAACCCAAATGTCCTTTCCATCAACACCATTCATTAGAGAATTCAGTCCAGGCTTCCGCAGGGATGGTGTTCAGATGATGCACCAGAATGCAAGGCCATTCCAGTTGTTAAAATGTTGAAATACTTCCACATCCACTGAAAGACCTAGCTTCCTGGGGCCTTTGGTGAATTTCTCTATCCATCCAACGCCTTCCCTGGAATTCTCCCTCCCCACAGCCTCTTCATAAAGCATCTAAGGGCTAATACCTGATACAGCAGGGAGCCTCCAGGACCTGGCTCCAGCACTGGGCCCAGCTTTTAGGTAAGCTCTACCCCCACCCCGGTCATAATAGCTTTACATATTTTGAATCTATGATTTATTGCATGTGTTTTGGCTCCTTGAAGTAAGCTTTATATGGATGGGAACTTGTCTTCTATTTCTTTGGTATTCCCCATAGCACCTATTACGTGAAACACCATATAGCTAGTAGTCTGTACATATTTATTTCACAACTTACAGGACCCCAGGGCATCAAGCCTCCAGAAGCACACATGCCTAACTTGCACGGAAGTTTACTCGTATTCCAGAAAGGTCTAAGTGGCCCAGGAATCTCTCCTGAGCAACTCTCTGAAATCTCCTGCACTCTGGAGGCTTCTGCTATGGTGCCTCCAAAGCACTCCGTAATCCACATCTCCACCTTCCTCCCTGAGCTCCAGGCAGACGCCTCCAAATGCCTATTGGGCATTTTCAAATGGATGCCCAACTTTTTATATTGGCACAGGGGTCACCTTTGGTAAATGGCTGTGTGATGAATGAATGAGATGAAAATCAAAACCAAATCACCTCCCACCTTTAACTCCTCTCCAGAAGTAAACACTGTTTATAGCCATTCACCTCCTTCCACCCCTCTGATGCATTAGAAATGCCCCCTTGTTCACTTCCTGTCTTCCTCAGTCCTTCCCAGTTTACAGAGGGATTATGAGATACTGACCTAATAAGTGGAGTAGTCAGGACCCCGGCTTCCTCCGACTACAGCCTCCACTTGACTTTGCCTTGAACCCAGACCTGGACTGACCCAAGTCTTGGGCCCTTCGCATTCTCACTGTCCTGGCCTCCGCCCAGATTTCCCCCAGCTCCCGTCTTCCAGCTCACTCAACCCACTCAGGCCTCGATGTCATCTCCTAGTTTTAGTTTCCAGCGCCACCCCCACCCTATCCCATATTTTTCCTGGCTCCTGATTAGCGCTCCCGTTACAGCCCCGCCCCTCTGCATATGACCCCGCCCCTTGGGCCGCCCCTGCAACTTCGCCCCGCCCCCTGGCAGCAGCTCCGCCCTCGCCGCTCCCCTTCCCCTCCCCCACCCAGTTCCGGCCAGCTCCGGGCCCACCAGCCCACCCTCACCTCCGAGAACAGCGCTGCTAGGTGCTCCAGAGGCGCCGCGGGCAGGTCCCCGCAGAGCACTGCGCTGCGAGGGCTGTTGGGCCCCGGAGGCTCGGGCCTAGTGCGCAGGAAGAACAGCCCTTTAGCGCGAGGCGAGCCCGTCCCCGGGCCCGCGTCCAGTCCGGGTTGCATCGTCAGGCCCCCAGGCCCAGACCGCACGACCAGCAGCGGCCGCGGCCCCTCCGCTGCATCGCGGCCGAGGAAGGCCTGGAGCAGCTGCTCCCCCTCGGCCGTCCGCGCGCAGCGCTCCCAGGCGCCCGCAGCCGGCCGCAGACTCTGGGCCACGCAGGCCCCCAGGAGTCGCAGTCGCGGGTCGGCGCCGGGTTCCTCGTCCGCGTTCTCTGCCGCGAGCGCAGCCGGCTCTTCAGCGCTCGGCATCGCAAACTGCTTCAAGCTGTATCGGTTTCCCTAGCGACGGGGACGCGGCCCGGACTCCCTCCTCTGCTCCCCTCCGATTGGGCGCAGGCTCCTCGGCCCGCCCCTTCCAGGCTAATAAGGTAGGAGGGGGAAGCGGGAAGGGGCGGGGTCGCGTCTTCGTTGCTAGGAAACCAGCTGAGGCGCCTACTTAGTGTCTGGTCTGGTGGATTGGAAGTGCTCAAGGGTGATTGTTCGGAGTGATGGTTTATTGATGGGGTGCGTGGGGTGGAGAGCAAGCCTATAAATGCTGCTAAGGACCCTTTTGACCAACGTCAGATTAAAATCTTTAGAGGTCTCCAGACACTGAAAATAGTATGGTGCTCTCACCTCTATCCTAAATGAGCAATTCAAACTTAAACAAGATGCCAGATCATAAAATAGGTGTAAGGAAATTCAATGAGTTTTTTAAATTTCTTTTCCATAATGGCAAACACTTTAGAGCAGTACTGGACAATAGAACTTTCTGCGATGATGAAAATGTTCTATATCTGCGCTAACCACATGTCGGCTATAAATGTGCTGGTGTCTCTGAGGGACTGAATTTTTAATTAATTTTAATTTAAAATGAAATAGTTGCATATAGCCAGTAGTTATTATATTGGACAGCTCAGCTTCAAAATTTTAATCTCAATCATAAAAAAAATTTGTTTTCAGTGCCTTGTTTTGCCCATGTCTTAGGCATGTACTTAATCTACCGAAAGGATAATTGATCTCCTTTTGAGTTCCATGGGTATGGCCCCTAATCAGTTCTTGTTAAATGTAGCCAAACATTTGTAAATACATAGGATGCTCAGAGCCTCCCTATCCTGCCCTGTATGTGGATCTTGTCTTCAAAATGGGATAATGTGAAGTGCCTTGCCTGACCTCAGAAATTAGCATCTGTCACTTTCTAAGTCCTTCTCCATGATCAGGATAAATAGCTTGGCCCTTTGCGTGCATGCAAGGTGATCATGCGTTGGTGCCAAGGGAGCGGACCACTTGGGCAGTGTGAGGTCTGCAGGTATGAAACGAGCTTCCCTATGCCCCACCACCTTGATTTTAATCACTTCCCAGGGACTGCAAGATTTATGTGTAAAAAGAATGTTTATAATGGGCTTCAAAGTAACATTAACAGAATAAGCACTTATCAAAAGCAGCTTGGCTAAAAAGAGCCCCTCAGGAAAACACCAGTGGTTGGCAGGTCAAATGATTGATTTCATAACTGGGGCACAGGAATTGCTGTAATGAAAAATGTTCACATTAGAAATGAATCTTTATGCTTGTAAAGAGTGTTTTATCATTGCTGGATTAAACAATAAGCCAACCAACTATGAGTAAAGTAGAGCACTGAAATGATTTTTAAGATGAATTTGACAATTGACATTTCAAAAAAAAGTGTCAGGGGAAAATAGAAATGTCAGGGGATTCTTATACATATCAGGGTTTTGTATAGTTTCTATTCGTTTATATTTTTTGTTGCACATAGGAAGGCATCATTATTGTTTCAATGCTTGGGGCCTTCAAGTGTGTTAACACTGCTCATGTTTTGTATACAGAGTGAATTCAGGACCATTAACTTCCAGTAAATCCTTCAAATAAAATTTCTGCCACCCCCACCATGGCCTCCTTTGACTGCCATCACTTTTGTCCCCTTGCCCCAACTTGCATAAAAATGGTAACAAAAGAGCTTGTGAAGATGATTTGAAAATCTCTGTCTGAGGGCGAAGGCTGCTGAACACTGGCGATCCCAGCTTTTGGTTTTATTTCTTCAACAAGACACCTTATCCCTATTTTAGAAGGTGATTATGGGGGGTATATCTATATGGGATTTGTTGAAAACAATTGACATTTTCTTCATATTATGTAATTGTGGTGAGAAAAATGAAACAAGCGTATCTATCACTGTGTAACAAATTGTCTCGAAACATAGCAGCTTAAAATAGCAATAAACATTTATTATCTCACACAGTTTATGGTGGGTCAGGAATTTAGGTGCAGCTTTGCTGGGTGGTTATGGCTCAGGGTCTCTCATGATGTTACAGGCAACATGTCATCAGGGGCTACATCATCTGAAGGCTTGACTTTCAAGATGGCTCACTTGCATGGGTAATGGGTCAATGCTGGCTGTTGGCAGAGTCTTTAGTTTCTCAGCATATGGAGCTTTGCCATTGGGTGCTTGAGTGTCCTTATGATGCTGTGGCTGGCTTCCCCAGACCAAGTGATCAAGACAGAAGCCACAGTGTCTTTTATGACTTGGCCTTGGAAGTCATATACCATCATTTCTGCAGTAATCCTATTAGTTACAAAAGTGTGCCCTATTCAGTGTAGTGGGGGACCACAAGGATGTTCACCAGGGACAAGAATCATTGTGTGCATCTTAATACTAGGAAAGGTATTAAGGAAGGTATAAACTTTGCATATGATGTTCAGATGAAATAATTTCCACTTTTTAAATTGGAAACTTGAACTTGCTTCTATGAACATAACATTTTTAATAATAAGATTTTTTGCTTGAAATGGCTATGCACAATTCCTGTTCAACCCTTTCAGTCATAATCTCTTTTAAATTGTGGATATTCACCAATGACAAAAAAATTATTCTTACGAGCAAGTAATACACAATGTAAAACCTTATACAATGATTCGAAAATTAGCAGTTGACATTACAGTTACGGAATCTAACAATTCTTTCTTTTCTTTTTTTGACAAATGTTATGTGGAAGTTTCTTGTGATGCTGCTAATGGATATTGAATCTAAACCAACCTGTCCATATCAAATATTTCAAAATAATGTGAAATTCTAATTCAAAGAATATGCATACATTATGGGAGTAATTTCCTGACAGCCATCTTGGATGCTACTGAACGAGAACATCAGACACAAATGGGGACATTTGTGGTACATGTGAGTAGAAGGAGAGTCTAGGCTACCTGTGATTCCATCCAGGAGACATGCATAAGAATGTTAATGGCTGCATTGTTTGTAATAGCGAACTAACGAGAAGCAAACCAAGTGTCCATTCATAGTAGGATTGACAAATAGATTGTATTATAAACTAGTTATTGAATAAAGTATTATACAGCAGTGAAAATGAGTAGACTATAGCCATATGCATCAACATGGATGGATCTTAAAAGCGTAATATTGAATAAAATAGGCGAGTTACATTTATAGGCGAGTTATATTTATTAGAAGTTTTAAACCAAATGAAGCAAACAATACTTTGTAAGAGGAACACGCATATGTCATATCTAAAGAAAAATAAGGAAATGATTAACACAAAATTCAGAATTTGATCACTTCTCAGGGGACCAAAGAGGCTTGGGATTGGTGAAGCGAATACAGGGACCTTTTAAGTTCCTGGTAATGTTTTATTTCTTAACCTGGTTTACATTTTCATTTTATCACTTTTCTTAAACTGTGCACATACATTATGTACTTTTTTTGTGTATGCGTGATATACCTCACAATAAAAAGAAAATAAAAGCAAATATGCCATTTCAGGTACTCTCAATGTTTTGGGGATATTCATTCCAGTTACTGAGAATAAATGTATAATTACTCTTTTAAATGCTAATAACTCATTAGATTTATCAAATTAATCATCAGATATTTTAAAAATCAAATTATTGGCAGAGGCTTTAGTTTTTCAGCATGTGGAGCTTTGCCACACACAAAGCTCTCTTGCTGGTGACTTCTTCGTCATTAAATCTAATAGGCACTGCCCAACCTTTATCCTAATTCTTGGCTCTGTTGAATCCAGCTGATGTCTGATTCACTGTGTGGAAATATTCTGTTCTCTTGACTTCATGACAAATACTCTCTTAGTTTTTTTCCCTCGTCTATGGTCACTTCCCCTCATTCTCTTTGAATACTTTCTCTTTGCTTTTCTCTTGAACATTTGTGTTGCTTAGGCATCTACCCCAGATCTTCCAATATTCTTACTTTAAAATCTCTTCTTGTATGAACATACTCACCCAAAGTAGCAATTCTTTCTTTTATGCTAATAGCTCCCAAATCCTTCTCTCCAGACCAGAACGGGGCAGGTATAATGTTTTAGGGTAACACCTATTTTCGCCTCAAACCTCTCTAGAATTTGTTCCATTGCTTTCTGGAACTTAGCATTGAAGAGAAGTCTGAAGCTAGCTTGATTTTTTATTCTTTTGTAGGTAATATGTTGAAACTGCTTGAACATTTAAGGGATTTTTTTTTCCTCTCTTTAATTTTTGTGATTCAAAAAAAAAAATGTTTTAGTATAGAACTAAAATCCTGGTGAATTGATCTTTGCCTGAAATTATAAGAGGCCACTGGGTTCTCGTAATTGTTCCTTCACAGCAAAAAAGATTGTTCTATGGAATCTTGGGTTATTACTTATTTTTCCATTTGCACTTTCTCATCTGGTTTCTGGTGATGTAAACTGATAGAGTGTGCTAACAATTATAAGTAGGGGATACTTTTTGAGATACTAATGAGGTTTTTCCTTCCTGTGTGTTCTGATGTCATTGTTGTTCTCCACCCAGAGAGTTAACAACATTTATGCCTCAGGGGAGTCTGGATACACCCTAAAACAGTCCACTGATTCTGAATGGTTTTTAAACACATAGAACCCGTAGCTGTGAAGGCCATGCTATTTTGTTTTTTGTATTGTAATAGCCAAGCACTTAAAGGAAGAAAAGGTTTATATTATATTGTTCTTTGTTTTAATTCTAAGAATTTGTCTTTGAATCTAGAGGACACAACCTGGAAGACTGAGAGGTTAGCATATATTTGCTAAGCCCTAGATGGATAAGATAAGCAGATTTCCTTACAGAGAAGAGATAAGGACTCTTTCTGGGATGGGAGAGGGGCTGGGGAAGAAAGGAGTAAAGGACACTTTGCATGTGGCTGCAGAATTCTTGACCCTTTCAGGTAGGTCCAGGGAAGGGGATGAGGTGACAGCTACTACTGAAATACTTGAGTGTCTAGAAGGAACCACTGGACCTTTGCTTCCCAAGGGGAGTCACAGGAAATTGCAAGCCAGTAGAGAAGCCCTTATCCAACCTGGCCGTTGATGTTAGGGTAGCAGTGGGAGAGGGCAGGATTTGAGGACATGGACTAGGAGGCAGCCTTTCAATGCTCCCCTGCCCTAGCCTCGTTCAGGTACAGGAGCTAACAGTTTCTAAGATCTTTGTGGGATGGTTAGGAGGAGAACCAAAGTGCTTAGAGGGCCAGTTTGCGGTCAGGCTGAGAAGAACACAGTATAGATAGCTGTATTACCTAGAGGCCTTAATGGGTGATCACGCAATTATAAGAACTATACAAGATGGTTTCTATCTCAGCAAAGACAAAGGGCAGATATAGACCAGCTGTCCGTCTCCTGATGACAGGAAGGTATATAAGCCCGCTAGTAGTAACTTACAACCCACCAGAAGAGAGAGTAAAAGAATCTTAAATAGCCTGTAGAGACATCAGAAGCGATTGAAGACTGTGTTTTCTTTTGCTCAGTGGATATAAGGGTTGTTCAGTCTGGGTTTGGCCAGAGCCACTCCAAGTATTATAGAAATAAGGGTTTAATGTAGAAATTAATTAGAGCTTCCATGACTGTGTCAAGAGCTGGGAAGTGAAGGTCAGGAAGGCTGTAGCTGACTAGCGTCTTACAACACCAGAGTAAGTGGAATAGTCGAAGTTCATGGAAAAATGTGAGAAGCCAAAACATCCACATGTCAGAGCCACCAAGCATGAACCCCTGGACAGATCTTCAAAAGCTTAAGTCTGCCAGAACCACAACGGGGCATTCTTAGAGGCTGTCTGTGAAGGCACCATGCCTGGCCATTGTGTCTGCCAGGATAAAGTACCTGATGAGGTACAGGATATCCCTTAAATTTGAATTTCAGGTAAATAGTGAATACATTTTTAGTATAAATATGTCCCACATATTGCACATAAAAATACATGGTGAAACAGGGAATACTTATACAAAAAAAAGTAGATCAAGGTGTCTTCAGGTTTAGTTTCTTCTGAGGGCTCTCTCTGTGGGTTGTAGGTGGCTGCCTTCTCCTGTGTCCTCACATGGTCTTTCCTGTAGTGGACCCCCCAAATGTAGTAGGTTATGATGTTAGATTAGAAATATATTGAGATTTGTGGGTTAACACTTAATCAGACAGGAGACTCGAAGAAATCACGTGCTGACTTTAAAGTGGATTGCCTCTATTCTGCCTTCAGGACTGTCCTAAGTTAAAATTTAGTGCCGTTGCTTCATTTGGGAAGAATCTACTCATGTACTTTGTACTAGTGGCTAAGGATGGAAAACAAAGTGATCAAGCCAAAACTGATTGTTTCTTATAACTGATTGTTTAAACTTTCCAGCTGTCTTACCTATGGTTGAAGTTTTACCGTGCTTGCTTAACTGGAGAAAGAATGGTCCTTAACCTAACTAATGCTATCTGCTGCTGTAAACCTGCTTGCTTAAAGACTATGATCAGTCGCTCGTAACTGGAGTAGGTGGTCCAAGGCAGGTTCCGGACCCCACGGTTATGGAATGTATGATGTAATTTGTCCCACTTCCCGTCTTTGTCCCACTTCCCCATGCCTTATGTCACGTAGCCCATCTTAGAATAGTATAAGACCCCCTTGCTTTTTCGGCTAGCCACCATTCTCTGTACCTGTACTCTGACAGGGCAGGGGTGGTCGCTGGCCAGCTAATAAAGACTCATAATT
>CAUYSK010044590.1:0-18013 GCA_963575035.1 Avahi laniger | reverse complement strand
TGCGTCATTGTTAAATTTCCTGGATTCGATCATTGTACTGTAGCTATGTAAATGCAAAGTCATTGTTTTTAGGAGATACATGATAAAGAATCAATTTACTCTCTAATATTTAACATTTCATCAAAAGTAATAAAATGATAATTATATATATTGAGAGAGAGAAAAAAATTTTTTGGCAAATTGTTAACAATTGATGAATCTAGATGATGGGTATGAGGAAATTCATTGTATTATATCTGTTAGTTTTAGATTTTTTTCAAAACAAAACATTTGTAAAACCTATATCAATGGAATGCTCAGTAGCTTTGTTAAGAGACAGACATGGTTTTGCAAAGGTCTCTAGTATATTTTCTTTTTTCTTCCCTTTCTCCTTTTAGCCATTCTTGAACTCTTTACCAAATACTTAAATGATTTGTTGAGATAGTCAAGTTCTAGGGAAGAGTCCTACTTAAAGTAAATCATTTAAAAATTGGCAAATCGTTTATAGTTCAATAACTTTCTCCTAATTTATTGGTTTAAGAAATTCAAGTCATTTGGTAGTTATATTTTTCTGGGTTTTTATTATAGTAAAATATATATAGCATAAAATTTACCATTTTAACTATTTTCAATGGCAGTACGTACATTGCTGTGCGATCATCATCAGTCTTCAATATCACCAGAATTTTTTTATCATCTGTTACTGAGATTCTGTACCCATTAAACAATAATTCCCTATCCCCCCTATATATCTTTATATATTCCGTATATTAGTCCATTATTAGATATGTGATTTGTGAATAGTTTCTCCCATTTTGTGGTTACCTTTTTAGTTTGATGTACAGAAATTTTTAATTTTGCTGAAGTCCAGTTTTTCTCTCTTTCCTTTTGTTGCCTGTCCTTTTGGTATCATATCCAAGAAATCATTTCTATTTTGATTTTTAAAGTGGTGAATAGCTGTAGATTTTTTTCTTCACACTTCAGAAAAAGAATAATAACTCTAGTTATTCACCTTTTGTGGAATGTGCGATATTTTGGCCTGAACAGTGTGTCTAACTTCAAAATAAAGTTAGTAAATTATCACAGTGACTAAATTATCACTGACCCATTTGCTAAAATGTAGTTCCTTTTAAGTTATCCCCTAGTTATTTCTGGAAATTTCTCAAGGGATTTCGTCATGTGCTCCAAAACAAATAGGACAGTTTTGTATTGTTTTGGTTTGGTTTAGTTTGGTTTGGTTTCTGCGCAGGTCTCTTCATTTTGCCTGAGCTGCCAGTGGCCTTTGTGAGCTATTCATGCTGCCAGGCACAGGTGTCCTCCAAGTGTGTCTGCCACAGAGGTCTCTAACTTGCCCTCTGCCCCAGAGAGAGAAGGAGGAAATATTGTCTCTTTTCCACTCCTGGTCCAGTACCTTGAGCTTCCCGGCACAGATGTCTGTCTCAACTTCTTGCCCCCCAGGTGGTCATGCAGTCTGGCGGGGGACAGGAGGGTAACCTGATGGGCACTGTGCTGAGCTGCAGGTGAGGACCTAGAATACTGTTAAAGAAAATATTCTTCTACTTGTTAAAACAGCTGGGAAGCTGAGCTTGGTGGAACGTGCCTGTAGTCCCAGCTACTCAGGAAGCTAAAGTGGGAGGATCACTTGCACTCAGGAATTGAAGACTACAGTATGTTATGATCGTGCCTGTGAATAACCACTGTACTCTAGCCTGGGCAACATAGTGAGGCCCCATCTCTAAATTTAAAAAAGAAAAACTGATAAGGAAGACTTTATTCATAACCATTGTGAAAAGTGTCAAGACTATCACAACAGGGGAAAGAGAGCTGGGCTCAACTCCAAATACATGAAGACCAAGTGAAAATTTATAATCAAGGAGCAGAGTGTGAGGGGGGTTGGGAGGGTCAGTGGATGAAAAATTACTTAAGAGAAAACATCCAGGGTAGAGGGATTCTTGTTAAACCAACTTAACAGGATTCTTGCTGAAGGCAAGCCAAGGTGATCGGGCATCAAAGGTGGAGGATGAGAAATTTGATCAGATATTGAGGATGGTCGGTATCAAAGGTAGGGCATTCCCTCTAGACTGATTTAGCAGGGTTCTTGCTATAACTGGGCTATGCAAGCCCAGCAAGGATGGGCACTAAGGCCAAGGCATAGTTGAGAAGAGGGCTCAGAGGGTCCTGACTAAAGTTTGGTCAAGGAGAGGATCTTTGCCAGTCCGTTGTTTTTGTTCAAGAAAGAGGAGACAATGCCATACAGTGGACAGTAGAACTTCTTTTCTTGTTGGGTTGTCTTTTGTTCATTATAAACTATCTGAACCATCTGTTGAGACTTGGTAGTAGGGCAGCCAGTCAGGATTTCTAAATGTTGGTCTCAAAGCATCTTTAAATGTTAGAAGGAGGATAACAATGACAACTTGACAGATTTCTGGTTTTCAGGTTGAATGTCTTTTGTTATTTCCCAAAGCACAGCATGGAAGATGTGCAGGTGTTCCAGTAACCTTCTGGAATGGTCCACCCAGCCATGGCTCCAGGCACAAAAGTTGCTCACTGCCCAGCTTCAGCTTGCAATAGACATAAGGCAATGTGGGTTCCCAGGAGGGTCAGAGCCTTTGGGTTTTAGTTCTCAGTGACTCCAAGTCAGGAGGGTGGGAGAATATTGGGATTGTTAATTTGAAGTATTGTAGCCAGGTATTTGAGGAAACTTGAAGAATTGAAATTTGGTAAAGACTAACAAAATGTAAAAAGTCAGGATACAATCCAATTTACAGGTAGATAACAAAACTCGACAGTAAACATAACCAGAATCTGATAACCCACAAAGAAATGCTACAGTTTTCCACTGAAACATAAAATTTCTCTCTATAGTCACCTTGCTTTATGATTCTTGGTTATAAAATAAGTCTGATCTCATTAGATTTGTCCTGATTATTTACATAAATGCAACAAGCATGGTAATTGACCATATTGGCCTTTTTAAGTCTGCTTGGCTGAAACTTTTCATAAAGAATCTTGATTCGATTTTTTGAAAGCCTCTTGATGCTAGGAAGCCAAGCCAAGTCTGTGGCAAAGAGACCTGCAATGTCTTCTATACCTGCAATGCCTGTAGATTGGAATGAATTCCTCTTTTCTTGAAGATCCAAAATATCCTAGGTTTCCTGGGCGTATCAGCAAGTAACATTCCTTTCTTACCTGTAAGGCTGGAAACCCTGTAAGCCATGTACCAGGAAAGCCAGGCAAGTTTTTCCCATGAGAGCTTTCTAAGTATTGGCTCCATAAAGTCAACCTTAGTCCCTAACACTAGCTGGTCATACCTGAACCTATTCATATAATTCTCAAGTATGACATTCCGATCGAAGCTTGGTGATATAACCAATTTTTCCCAGTATGTGGTGTTACAAAGAGGACAGCTTCTTATCGATCTCATGCAGATAACTATGTTGCCATGCAAATAAGAATACTCAATAAGAATCTTTGAATTTTGGAGGGATCAAGCAGGGAAAAAGTATTTCATTTCTATTTACAAAAGTATAATCACTAAATTGTTGTGGGTTATAGATAGCTTAAGAGAAAAGAGAAAGGAGTTACTTATAGCCAGAAAAATAGAACATTAAAGAACCAGCAAAGCTGAGCACAGTGGTACATGCCTGGAATCCCTGCTACCCAGGAGGCTTAGGTGGGAGGATCGCTTGAACTCAGGAGTTCCAGACCAGCCTGTGGAACATAGCAAGACCATGTCTCAAAAAATAATTTCTAAAAATTTAAAAAATTTTTAAAAGAACCAGCAAAATTCCATACAAAAAACCATAATCATTCTTGATCAGTTCATTGAGTCCCATGTAATTAATTCTTATTCTGCTTGATCTCGAGTTAGCAGTTTTATGAACCCATGAGCTTCTCTACTAGAGTTATGGAAATCCTTGCTCAGTCTTAGTGGTATGATCTCAAAGTTTCTTAAGAAATGCCAGCAGGGCTGGATGCAGTGGCTAATGCCTGTAATCCTAGCATTTTGAGAAGCCAAGGCAGGATTGCTTGAGACCTGCCTGAGCAAGAGCAATATCCCATATCTACAAAAAATAGAAAAATTAGCCAGGTGGAGTGATATATACCTGTAGTCTCAGCTACTCGGGAGGCTGAGGCAGGAGGATGGCTTGAGCCCGGGAGTTTGAGGTTGCAGTGAGCTGTGATGGTGCCATTGCATTCTTGCCCAGTGATAGAGTGAGACCTTATCTCAAAAAAAAAAAAAAAAAAAGAGAGAAATGCCATCAGAAACCTCTAGCCCAGAATACCTGTCATGTTCCTTTCCTAGGGTCTCTGAGATAGCTCCTTTTTGTCAAAGATGAAGCACTCTGGTCTGTAGCTGATGGCAAACACTTTCAGGAGAGTTTCACAGGAAAACAATACCATCTGTGGATGACAAAAACCTAAAATGGCTGTGGTTAAAGATCTGATGAGACTTCATTTGACAAGGAAATTTGGTTATTTCTTTGACATACAAACATTAAAATAATAACTGGAATTATGATTGATAATATTATACCAAACATGATATGGACAGTGAGAGTATTAACAACTTCTATGAACTTCATTTAATTGCTGAAATATTTATATCCATGACACTTACTCATACAAATATAACATAGGAAAGATTAAGCATCTGTTCTTATTTGATGCTCTTTGTGTAATTCAACATTTCAAATAAACCTAATTTTTAAAAGATATATCTCTTTTCACAAGGTGAAAGAACAAATTCTTTGAAATTTCCCAGGAGCCCTTTAGGAAATCTCAAATTGAGTCCAAGACAGGATTTCATTTAGCATTTGATTTTGGGAAGACAAAATTGTCAAAAATATCAAAAGGTTTGAACACTTGATTAAATAAGATCCTATGTCACTGTGAAACAATACTTAGCCATCTATTTGACCAAAATGATAGTAAAATAATTCAAAAGTAAGTATAGGAGGTAACAGGACTATAAGAACCATAGCTCTTTTAAAAAGTGAAGGCCAAGTACAGTGGCTCATGCCTGTAATCCTAGCACTCTGGAAGGCTGAGGTGAGAGGATCGCTTGAGCTCAGGAGCTGGAGACCAGCCTGAGCAAGAGCAAGACCTCATCTCTACTAAAAATAGAAAAATTAGCCTGATATGGTGGCACACACCTGTAGTCCTAGCTACTCAGGAGGCTGAGGCAGGAAGATCCCTTTAGCCTAGGAGGTGGAGATTGCAGTGAGCTACAATGACACCACTCCACCTGGGGCAACAGAGTTAGATTCTGTCTCAAAAAAAAAAAAAAAAAAAAAGTGAAAAGACTAAGTTGTCTTACATAATCAAGGACATGATCAAGGTTAATGTAAAGCATAGAAAATTATTCTGATAAGACACAAAATCTTGGTTTCCTAGGCAGATTATTCAAAAGACAAAAACCTATTATAATCTCTTATTAAGAACGGACCAATAATCCAAAAATATTTTGGCATTTTGAACATAGAGAAAATCAAATTCTAATTTCATATCAGTGTACTTTTGATGTACGATTTTACTTTTTCTAGTGTACTTTTTTCTTTTTTTAAAAAGCCTTATAAATAAACCCACCCAATCTTAGTCAGCTTTGACCACATAAGATTCCTTTTCCAAGATTCCTTTTCTACAAACCCTCTACAACTTTTTATATCCATTCAGTTTTTGTCCTACACTTTTTATCTTTCTTATTCTGGAACAACTAGTCATTTTAATTTAGGACAAAATTACTCTCTATTTCTCTTAACAAAAACACATCCTACATTCCTTGCATACTTTTCATACAAAATTGTTTCTCTTCACTTTTATTTCTAGCAATTTTATTTACATATATTGATTATAATTTTTAACCATTAGTAACCATTTTTTTTTCACAGAGAAAACTAGGAAGTACACAATTGTGAATTGTCTGTCACATACTAGCCTTCTGTAGCAGACTAGTAAATTTTATGAATATAAACCATCTAATGATTTTTATAGGTATATGCTTTCCTATAGTACAATTTTCCAGTGTGGCATTGTCCAAGAGCGTGTTTATTAACAAATCCAAATATTAATATATTTAGCTTCTCTGCACCACATAAAAATAACAAGCCATAAATATATAAACTTATACTTAATAATGAATGTTTCAGTAGGGGTTTTATTTTGTGGGTTTTTTTTTTTTTGCTTTTTATAGCTTTTATTTAAGCCTTTTTTTTGTTTGTTTGTTTGTTTATTTATTTATTTTGAGATAGGGTCTAACTCTGTCACCCTGGGTGGAGCGGTGCCATCGTAGCTCACTGCAACCTCCAACTCATGGGTTAAGGGATCTTCCTGCCTCAGCCTCCCAAGTAGCTAGGACTACAGGTGTGTGTCACCACACCCGGCTAATTTTTCTATTTTTAGTAGAGATGGGGTCTTGCTGTTGCTCAGTCTGGTCTCCAACTCTTGAGCTCAAGCAATCCTCCTGCCTCAGCTTCCCAGAGTGCTAGGATTACAGGTGTGACCCACCATGCACGGCCTTCAGTAGAGTTTTTTTGTTTTTGTTTTTGTTTTTTTGAGACAGAGTCTCCCTCTGTTGCACAGCTCACTGCAACTTCGAACTCCCAGGCTCAAGTGATCCTCCTGCCTCAGTACTCCTGAATAGCTGGGATTACAGGCACCTGCCACCACTCCTGGCTGATTTTTCTATTTTTTGTAGAGATGGAGGTCACTGTATTGCCCAGGCTGGTCTCAAGCTCCTGGCCTCAAGCAATCCTCTGCTTGGGCCTCCCAAAATGCTAGGATTATAGGTGTGAGCCACCATACCCAGCCTCAGTAGTTTAACTTACTTAGAAATGGTCTAGGTGTTTAATGAATATCTATTACTTAGCATAACTCATGGTTGCAAGTTACCTGAAAGATTTTGGAAACTATTTTCAAACAGACATGTCATTAAGCATAGCTAGCCATCATCTCACGTTATTTTTCTGTGAAGTACTTTTACAGCACATGAATGTTAGGCAAGTATCACAAAAGCAAAACTCTAAAAAGGCTCGATATATGGGTTTGAGGTTTTTTGTTTTACTGCTGTGCCTGACATACATGAAGTAATGGATATCAAGTGATTTATTTTTACTACGCCATTACTTATACATTTGTTCTTGGGTTGAACTTATAATTCTTATAATCTTAAACATCTAGTAGATAGAATATTACCATGTTTGACTTGTAACTGCTAGTAGAATAAAAATGTATGCTTGTATTATATTTAATGTTAAAAATCATAAAGCATACTCATATTTATTAAATCAATAATACCAGACTAGTCTTATTTATCAAAGATTTACTCAACATGTGAACTTAAAAAATATTTTGGTTAGTTCCTATATTTCTGAGAATATTTAGGAATATTTAATTTCTATACGCATTTATTTATCTCTAAGTCAGTTTGAATAGTGCTCCTTTACAGGATTTTAGAAATGAATTTGGTAATACCATCTGGAGGTAGAAAAGTATCCCATATATATAACATACATACATACATACATAAACATATAGACAGATGCAAGTAAAGATCTCATAGCTTCATTCTAAAATTTTAGTCATGCTCCAGGTAAATATAGTAATATAAAACTCATTGGTTTATATGAAATAGCTCTTATCTTTGCTCCATTTTATATTTTTATGTGAATTGTGTTTCTGGCAAATGGGACGAGGTGAGGTAACCTAATCAATACAGGGCCAAAGTTTTTATCAATATCTGTGGAGGAAAGCTTTAAAATTTTCTTCCCATGTAATCTTATGGAGGTTGTGGACAAAAATTTTAGGCAAGAGACTGAGGGGGACATCAAGCAGCTGTTTGCATTTCTCGAAAGCCTATCAGAGTGGATAAAATATCCAATCTGTTCCCAATTAGTGTTTTTTCCTTTTTAGCTCCAGGTAGTTGCTTTCAGGGGTCCTTGACTCCCCTGAGAGCCCCTGATGGGAGCAGGGGACTGTAGGGAGTTGAGGGTGTGAATGGGGAGGGAAAGGTCTGGCAGGGGTGGATAGAGGGGTAGAGGGTGGAGGAGGTGGGGAAGGTGGTAGAGGTGGAGGAGGGAGGGCTTTGCAGGGGGCATAACAGAGGGTTCAACCAGAAGGGAAGATCAATGGTTGCAGAAGAAGGAAGGAGGAGCAGAGGTGATGGGAAGGGAGAGGTCTTAGAGGAGCCAGTCTGGGGAAATCTTAAGTTCCAAATTATCCTTAGTAAGCTCATGCCAACTAGAAAGGAAGTAGACAGTTAGCACAGTAGTAATGGAGCATATCAGCAGCAGGGGTTGAGAATGGGGTTTCCATCTGCGAGACATTCCTTTGGGAGAAGCAGGATCAAATAGAGAGAACAAAGAGGCCTCACAAGGAGCCAGTAAAAAATTTCTAGCCCGGGAGTCAGGGAGTGAATCCCGACATAAAATAAATAGCGAGGAAGGAGGACTTCTAGCCCAGGAGGTAACTTTCAAACAAAGAAGCCTAAGACTCTGACACAGCCTCAGAGAGTGTACTCGGCATCTTAAGAATCAAAATTTGTCCTTACTGTGCTTCAGCAGACTGTCACCTCCAGTACGGGCTCTGGAGACGGACTCACTGATGTGATTCCCAATCAATCAGTTAGAGTGAAGACAAAGTCCTCAAAGGTGAACTCGTGGGGTCTTGGGTGAGAAGTGCAGGGGCCCTGTGATGAATCTGATTTTATCTGAATCATGGCACCATAACTGTGGTGAAAAAATTACTCTGGTACTTGTTAAAATAACAAGGAAGATTTTATTCAGGACAGTTGCAATAGGTGTCAAGACTATCTCAATAGAGTAGGGAGACAGGGCTCAACTCCAAATATAACAAGGACAAGTGGGGATTCTTAGCCAACTATCAGAGTTGGGGAATCCATGGATGGAAGATTACTAAGAGGAGACATAGAGCGTAGAGAGATTCTTCTTGTTAAACCAATTTAGCAGAGTTCTTGTTGAAGGTAGACCCCGGTGATCAGTTATCAAGGATGGAGGATTCTCTCTAAACTGACTTAGCAGAATTCTTGCTACAACTGGGCTATGCAGGCCCAGCAAGGATGGGGTCCAAGGTTGAGACCTCACGGAGAAGAGAGCTCAGAGGATCTTGACTAAAGTTTGGTCAAGGAAAGAGTCTTTGTCAGTCCCTATGAGGTTTGCACTGGCCAGGTGAGTACCCCAGTGCCAGAGGCAGAGTGACATTAAATAGCAGACAAAAAACACCATGAGAGATTGAGAAAGAGTCAAGAGAAGAAAGGAAAACTTTGAACCTTAGTACCTTTAATGGAATTTTTCTGCTTTTTTGAACAAGGAGGTCTGTATTTTCATTTTACACTAGGCCCTACAAATTGTGTAGCCAGTCCTGTACACAGCCCAGGTAGCGTGAATACATAATCTGTTTCCTTGCAATTTTATTTTCTCATGTGTAAACTGGAGAAAAGTGTAACCTAAACATTCTTCTTGCCACAATCTGGTCTCCTGAACTCCTTGTGAACAAATGCTTGGACAAAGCTGAATACATATCTCCCAAGAGCAAAATACTTTTAGGCATGGAGTAGTTGAAATTCAGATTATGCAGAAAAATATTCTCTATCTCTGGAAAGGTCTAGCAGGGGTGGATAGAGGGGTGGAGGGGTGGAGGAAGTGGGGGAAGTGGTAGAGGTGGAGGAGGGAGGGCTTTGCAGGGAGCATATCAGAGGGTTCAACCAGAAGGTTGAATGGTTCAGCCGATAATGTACTGATTTAAATGACTAAGCAGAACGTTAACATCTTAGTTGGAAGTATTTGAATTTTTGTAACTTGCTGGTTTGTGGCTTCCCTTGGGGATTGGGGATTAACTGGCCTTATGTTTATATTACTAAGAGACTTACCAAAGTGAACGGAAATGAGGAGTTAATCTAAGGACAAATTCCACTTCCTTGCCCCCACCCAGATTGCAGAAGCAATCCCTCAAATTACAGTTTTCCAACTATACATTCTTGGAGATCCAACCCCCACCAGCCCCCTGATAATAAAAGCTTTTGCTGCTGTAGTTATTATATGAAGATTCTTTGATTTTATTTTTGCCAGGCTTTATAGTATACAATTTTTCTTTAGGTCACACTTTTCTGCCTTCTAAACTCACCCTCTGCTATGGTTTGAATGTGTCCCCCAAAGTTCATGTGTTGGAAACTTAATCCCCAATGCAACAGTGTTAAGAGGTGGGGCCATGAGAGCTCTGCCCATATGAATGGATTAATGTCATTATTGCTGGAGTAGGTTAGTTTTCATGAGACTGGACTTGTTATAAAATCAAGTTTGGCTCCCTCTTGCTCTCTCACATGTGCTCTCTTGCCTTCTGCCATGGGATCACACAGTAAAAAGGCCCTCAACAGATTGGGGCACTTGAACTTCCCAGCCTCCAGAACTATAAGAAAAATAAATCGCCTAATCTGTGGTATTCTCTCATAGCAACATAAAACAGACTAAGACACCTTCCAACTATCTTTTTCACTTTCTCCTTTGTAGAAGAGGAAAGACTTCACATGAAAAGAGAGAATTGGTAAGTTATTGAAAATAAAATTATTTCCTGATCTCTCCTTTCTGACTACATTTTAAATATTTATAAAAATACATCATATCCTAGTTTCTGATTGAGTAAAACAGAGTAACAAATGGATTGAAAGTCTAGTGTTTTCATTCTAAAAAATTACTGCTTTGTGAAAACTTCATCTGCACTAGACAGATAGTCTACAGAGTGATTATTCGTCTTGCAATCTCATCTTCCCTTTTTCAGAATATTTTGCAGAGAACAGCTCCTTGCCCCAAATTCATGCCGCAATGTTTCCTTCCTTTCTACTAAATATTTTCTCATTTTATCAGGTCTTTCAACTGAAGAATGATGAGATTTATAGGTTTAGAAAGGAGAGTTTTATTTCTCATAAAGTGTTGTAGCCTGCAGGCGACAATCTTGCAGCCTGGAAAGAGTACCCTCGGGCAGAAGCTGAGAGCAAGCACTTCCCCAGAATGGTAGAGGGAATGGGAATTTCATGCTGAGCAGAGTAGCCAAATATACATATTTAATAAGCTATAGGAGGAATCATGAATATTTATGAAAAGAGAAACACGCATATGTGCAATTGAGCTTCATGCCCCTTCATGGCTCACATGTACAAAAAACGACAATGAACCAAGGGTGGAGTTTTTGGCCCTCTGATGTCAAATGGTGAATCAGAGGACATAAAAACCCTCACTGCACAGCCTTCATAGACTGGTCAAAACCCCTCCATGGTTGGTGATCTAAGTAAGGAATGCTCAACAATTGTGCCACAAATCACAAAAGGGAGGAGCAGCATTTGGCAGGTGGTTGAAATCAGCAGTGCAGCAAGCCCTTCCAAAGGGCTGGCTTCTGTTTAACCCTTAGGGAAGAAAGCCTAATGGCAATTAACAAGGGAGGGGGTATAATGAAGCGTGCCTGACCTCCCATCTTGTCTCGACCATGAGCTCAGTTTTAAGGTTTCTCTAGGGTCCCCTTGGCCAAGAAGGGAGCCATTCAGTATGTTGGGGGCTTAGGATTTTGTTTTTATTTCTCAGATCTTACAGTTTGTTGATATAAACGTTTGAGCTTTACAGTTTCTATGTCTGAGAATGGCATTCTATCTGACATTTCATTTAGTTTTGAAGACTTCAAGGCTGTAATCTCAGAATAATAGATAGGTTTTTTTCTTGAGGGCTGACACCAACAGATGATAGTGGCTTTCTGGAGTGCCTTGAGAAGTATTAAAAGGGTACATTTGAGTTGAGCAAAACATAAAATCAGGGTAGATTAGTGCTATTTTCCCCAAGGGTGGGATAGAGAGCAATGGCATGGGTGTCAAGTGCTTTCTAACCCTGCCTTAGCCCAAAGGAATGGTAATATGACATTTTCAAACACATGGTAGAAACAACCTGTGATAGAACCAATAATGGAAATGGTTTGTATAGAGAAGGCCTTTCAGTGCCTCTAAAATCTCACTATGCTTCCTCTGTGGCTTCTAATTATGTACCCTCAAGGTTTTGCTTCTCTCTGGTTGAGCACCTTTCAGTGACTTTCATGTTATTTTATATAACTCATGATGGAATGGATGATAGAATGTCTTACATAAGGTGTAATGCAAATCTGTCAAAGGTGACTTCTTAATTGAGCCAATTTAACTCATTTAATAGGCTCAGATGCCTCTTCGGGATTACATACTTTTCTAGAATTTTGTATTGGGGGAGAAAAAGTGAATAGAGATCAAGATCAGAGGATGGATTAACGCGTTTGAATATTCAAGATTACTGAGCCTGCTTGAAGTGATGGGGAGTGATATAAAGTGGAAGGTAACTCACATAATTGCACACATAACTGAAACTTTGTTGAAAAAACTGATAGAGGATGAGTTTAAAATATGAGGCAATATGAAGTTTGTACTTTGTTTTGCTATACCTATCTCTGATTACTGACAATGATCTTTGGGATATTAAGAAAGCAGTTATATATCAATCTTCATCAATGTCTTGGCTTACCATTTGGTTGTTAACCTATGAAGATAATATTTCTTTGACATGAGTTTTCTTTAAGTCTGGCATTGTCATGGCTCCTTTTGATTTGGTGACAACTGAGGTACTCACCAGTATGTGGATAGCACAGCTGAAATATACAAAGCCTGAGTTCTTCAGTAGATTTATGCTGAGCTTAAAGATTTAAAAGAGATAGAGGAAGGACAGGTCTAGTTTTGTTTAAAGAGACTCCAGGCATAAAAACTTAGGTTAGGATCTCTATAGTCTGCTTTTGAATTAAGTCCAGTTCTGAGAATTGAATTCATTCAGATTAACTCTAGAGACCTCAAGGTTGCTGGGATTCCTAAAAGCTACTCACCTAAATCAAAGTAAGCCTGTAAGTGGACGAAGCAACTAAGGTGAATTCTGACTTTAGAAATCTAAAGTAGGCTGGGCGTGGTGGCTCATGTCTATAATCCTAGCACTCTGGGAAGCCGAGGCAAGAGGATCACTTGAGGTCAGTAGTTTGAGACCAGCCTCAGCAAGGGCAAGACCCTGTCTCTACTAAAAATAGAAAGAAATCAGCTGGGCCACTAAAAATATAAAAAATTAGCGGGGCATGGTGGTACATACCTGTAGTCCCAGCTACTCGGGAGGCTGAGGCAAAAGGATTTCTTGAGCCCAGGAGTGGAGGTTGATGTGAGCTAGGCTGACACCACGGCACTCTAGCCCAGGCAACAGATTGAGACTCTGTTTCAAAAAAAAAAAAAAAGAAAGAAAGAAAGAAAGAAAAAGAAATCTAAAATAGCTCTTCACTCTCTAAACAACCTCAGTTTCTTCCAGGACTCACATGGAATCAAGTCAAGCAGTTACTAGGTATTTAATTCAGAGTTTTGAGTAAAATATGAGGGTGTCGTGTGGGTTAAAGGGCACAGGAAATCCTTTTAGTCACGTTGTGATGGCTCTTACTTTTACATCCTTTGAGTAGGGAAGACTCCAAAAGGAAACCTCTCAACACAAATCACAATGGCTTCCATGATGGGCAGTGATGCTTGAGAAATGTCACGTTGCTTAACTCTCAGGCTTTTTGAATAGTGCAAAAAAGTATTTGTGTAAAATACTACCATAAGGGTTCTTCATGCCAAGATTCTATAAACATTTTTATTTTCTCGTAAATAATTACTGGAAGAAAAAAAGAACAAAAAGAAGAAAGGACTTCGACATCCCAAGTTCTTGTGCCCCATCCAAATCTGCTTTATAAAGTCTCTGCAGAAGAACCAGGAATCCGATTTTAATGGCCTGGGTGGGGTTCTTGCATTATATGTGTACAGAGCAGTATGTTGAGAAAGCTTAGTGCTTTGAATCACCCAATGTACTTTATACATTTATTTAGAGAAGAATGGTTTAGTTTTAATTATTTATGATAATAGCTCTCGGTACACTAGTAAATGTCCTTTGGTGCGTATTTTGTAAAAGTAATGAAGTCTTTGTAATATGAGCTTTCTCTTCAGCTATAAGCTGCCATCTCTTTGCTAAAGAACCAGGGCAGCAGAGTGTATTTGTGTTTGTGTACAAGTGTGTGTATAAATTGCCAGGCTTGAGGTTTAGCAAGATCTATTGAACTTAATGGAGGATTTTCAAGAATTATTCCTGGGTGTACTCACTGCCCTATCCCCCAATCACCCTTCCTCACATCTAGAACATTAGCAACTTGGCCAAAAAAACATCATCATGAGGGAGATGTGAACCCATCAGAATACTTGTTTTTGTTGTTTTCTTTCAATGCTTTTATTGTTGTTCTTCCTCTGTTGCTATAATCTATAATACTGGAATAAAACAAACAGCTAGAAAGAGAATAAATCTACTGTATTTTCTTCTGGCCTAACTTATATGTACTGTAGATTATGGATAAGTCTTATTATGTCAGGGAACCTTCTCTCTTCTTTTTGCTTCTTTCTTTTGCTCCTCTCTCCCTGTCTCCTCTGCTGCCTAGAATTAGATTTTTATCTCCTCTAAGAAATTGCTACACACCAAAAGCAGGGAGAGTGTCCAGAGGGCAAAGTTGCCTGCATGTGTCATCCATTTAGCTCAAATTTAATTTGAAGGAATAAGCTACCCAAATTACAGATTCTGTTTTATACTTTTTAAGCAGTGCCCCATGGTGCCTAGTTAGGGTTCCAACAAACCTTGATAATGATAACGATCGATGTTCACATTGTAGTGAATAGAGTAAACCCCTGGCACACTTTGATGTAATATTTACAGCTTTGATATTTGCAAGTGGGCTAAAGGGTCTTGATGTGTTGTAGTTTGCCATAGAAATTCCTATTTCATAGGGGTTTTATGAGAATTATATGACGTGGTACCTATAAAGTACTTTACAGTAAAAAACTGGCCAACCTTGAAAGCTGGTGGGTGAAAGTCACTTAGCTAGTGAACAAACCTAGTCCTGTCTTCATTGCCGATGTTGGAGATTTGGGGACTGAAGAAATCTCTAGATATAGCCCTTAAATTTTTATTACAAAATTGTATTTCTTTTAGGCTCACCATGACTCCATAGGCTCCAAGACTGAGACTGCTTATTTGAAAGCTGTATATAAGTACCTCATTCATTTTCAGATGAGATCCCAACAAACCATAGTCATTCAGACAGGGAAACATTTCTGGAAATATAACAGTTACCGACTTACAGATTAGACATGGCTTCCGTATCAGTGAAACATACTAACCAATTTTGCTGATAATTCTTCTGTCTCTGAGAAAGAGCCTCTCAGACATTGCATTTAAAGTAAGTGAGTCACCGATGAGTTGAAGGCAATGCAAGAAACCAGATAATCTGGTCGTAATCTGAGGGCTGACTCTTAGGTGCGCAAATGTAATGCCTGGTCCAGGAAGCAGCTAGGAGGGACACACGGGAGTACGTTGGACTGACCAGGTGCCCTGCTTTATGTGGATGGGCACAGAATGGGCAGCAGTTTCCAAAATGAGTGGCAATGTCACTTGCTCATCAAGGCTGGAATATCAGTTTGGGATGCAACAGAAAGGACAATGAGAATGATCATGAAAATGCTTTAACACTTCTATTCACAAGGTTTTCTTTTTAAATGGAAGGGGACTATTGCAGTTATCTATTGCCATGTAACACACTACCCCAAAACTTTGTGGCTTAAACCATATCATTTTATTTATTTGCTTACGATTCATGTTTAAACTCATTAGTTCATGATGAGATTCCCCCCTCCAAAAAAACAAAACAAAACACACAACTGTACTGATCACCTTTGGAGGATGCTAGGGAAACAATTGGCTAACTTAAAATCTGGTTAATAGAGAGAAAGAATTAAGAATTTATCCTGTCCTTCCACATGATCTATGTATCAGCATTTGATGAGGAGACATTTTCTCTACAAAAGCATTCCAGCTAATGGAGAAGAAAAAAAAAAAATCACCATTTGAAACCCCTAATTAATTAAGGTCTCTAGGCAATGATTGTCAATGTCTGATAATGTCATGACAATTGGACATTATTATGTGCTTCCCAATAGACGTGTGCAACATCACCCATGAAGCAATCTTGCCAACAACAACGAAGACTTGAATCTAATCGAGCCTTGAGATCTCACTACCATTTCACAGGAAGTACAAGGGACACTGGAATATGTTTTCTTAAAAAAAGAACTATGAGAATGGAATCAGTGAAATCTAGACTATGGGAAACTCAGTAGGTCAAAAAACCAAGCTTCTTGAATAAAAAAATTTTAAAAATATAACAGAGGGAATGATAGGGATGAAAGGGAAACAGAAAGAGAAGGAGAGAGACTTAAAATACTTAACAATCAATTGCAAACTATGGACTTTATTTGAATCCAAAGAAATAAAACCGTAGAAAGAAAAAAGAAAAGAAAAGAAAAGGAAAGAAAATAGTAAGACAGTTGGGGAAGTATGAACACTGACCAGATATTTGATGATATTAAAGAATTATCGTTAATTTTTTAGGTGTGATGATGGTATTATAATTATGTTTTTAAAAAGAGCTCTTATCTTTTAGACATAATACTAAAATATGTACAAGCAAAATAATATACCATCTAGGGTTTCTTTAAAATAATCAGGGGTGGGGTTGTAGATGATGGTACAGATGAAGCTAGGTAATAGACACACTGGGAAATTCATATTATTGTCTCTATTTGTATGCATTTGAGAAATTCCATAGGATTTTTAAAAAATCAATGGAAACCACTAAAAGAAATGAAACATCATAGTTTCCAAACCAGAGGGAGGAGGAGAGGAGAGTCAGGGCAGGGGGAAAAAAACCAGAAAACTTTATTAATCCTATAGAAGTCAAGAAAGAACGAAAAAAAAAATTGCACAAATAGTAGTATCCTAGTAAATGAGAGCTCTTTCCTAAGACTCACGCAGTCACATTAGCCCCCCAAATCTAGCCTCAGTAGTGACAGTGCATTTTGAGGTAGGACACGGGGTTCTAATGCTGGCCCTCCCTGCAGCAAGTCACAGAGCCTTTCTGGGCTAAGGTGTGCCTTGCGTGGATCCTCAGGCTATATATGTTTTTTCAATTTCAATAGATTAGAGGGTACAAGTGTATTTTGTTACATGGATAATTGTATTATGCTGAAATCAAGACTTTCAGTGTACACGTCACCAGAATAGTGTACATTGAACCCAATAGGTAGATATAGGTGGATTTTATCTCTCATTCTCCTCCTCCCTCCCCCCTTCTTAGTTTTCAATGTCCATTATACCACTTTATGATCCTCATTTAGCTCCCACTTGTAAGTGAGAACATGTGGTGTTTGTTCTTCCATTCTGAGATACTTCGCTTAGGATAATGGTCTCCAGTTCCATTCAAGTTGCAAAAGACATTATTTCATTCCTTTTTTTGGTTGAGTAATGCTCCATGGTATATATATACCACATTTTGTTTATCCACTCATTAGTTGATGGATACTTAGGTTGGTTCCATATCTTTGCAATTATAAATTGTTCTGTGATAAACATTCGGGTACAGGTGCCTTTTTTAAATAAAGTGACTTCTTTTCCTTTGCATAGATACTTAGTAGAGGGATTGCTGGGTCAAATGGTAGGTATACTTTTAGTTCTTTGAGGAATCTCCATACTGTTAACCATAGAGTTTGTCTAGTTTACATTCCCACCAACAGTGTATAAGCATTCTCTTTTCACTGAATCCACTGCCAACATCTATTGTTTTTTGACTTTTTAGTAATGGCCATTCTGACAGTAGTAAGGTGGTTTTAATTTGCATTTCCATGATAATTAGTGATGTTGAGCATTTTTTCGTATGTTTGTTGGCCATTTCTATGTTGTCTTTTGAAAAAAACTGTTCATGTCTTTCACCCACTTTTTTTTTTTTTTTTTTTTTTTTGAGACAGAGTCTCACGTTGTTGCCCTGGCTAGAGTGAGTGCCGTGGCGTCAGCCTAGCTCACAGCAACCTCAAACTCCTGGGCTCAAGCGATCCTACTGCCTCAGCCTCCCAAGTAGC
>CAUYSK010044588.1:0-18428 GCA_963575035.1 Avahi laniger | reverse complement strand
CTAGTTTAGTATATTTCATGAATTTTAAAACATCTAACTTCTTTCTAATGTTTCACATAATTTTTGTTTTTTGCTTCATCAAGAACGGTAGATACTAAGGTTGTTGGCTTGGAAAGGTTCTCTACAAGTACAAAATAGAGGGGTAGGGTTTTAACTATGTTCAAAAAAAAGTAGATCAAGAATATTGGTGGAAGCATCAGGGAAATGCAAATCAAACCCACGATGAGATATAACCTCATCCTAGAAAGAATGGCTGTTATCAAAAAGACAAAAAATTAACAAATTCTGGAGAGGATGTAGAGTAAAGGACTTACACAGTAAGTTCTCAGTTAATGGTGTGAATAGGTTCTTGGAAATTGTGACTTTAAGCAAAACGATGTATAATAAAATCAATTTTTCTCCTCATCGGAGTTATAATGAAAAGGCGTTGAACAAAAATGAGGTTATTCGAAGACCTGTTGTACGTTGTTTTGCTCCAAGTTCCAGTTTCCAAGAAACTATTGATAACATTAAGTAAGGACTTGCTATATAGGTTCTTGAGTTATATGTGATAGTAAGAACAATTTTAAAAAATTCATTTCCCTAATGAGTTATTCTGTTTGCATTACTCCAATAATTTTAATATATTGAAACCATATAATTCCTTAAAGAAATAGTCAGCTGAATCATAGTTTAACAAAGATAATGACAGAGACATGCCACTGCCAGGAAAGAATAATGTGTGTGTATTAGTTCTCTAGAGCTGTCGCAACAAAGTCCCACAAACTTGGTGGATTAAACAAAAGAAATTTAGTGTCTCTCAGTCTGGAGGTTAGAAATCCAAAATCAAGGTGTTGGCAGAATTGGCTCCTTCCGAGGGCTGTAAGGAAAGGATCTGTTCCAGGCCTCCCTCCTTGGCTCAAAATGGCAGTGTTCATGTTCACATGGTGTTCTCCCGGTATGCGTCTCTCTTCAAATTTTCCCTTTTTAAAAGAATACCACTCATTATTGAATTAGGGCCCATCCTAATGAGCTCATTTTAATTTGATTAACTCTAGAAAGATCCTGTTTCCAAACGAAGTCACATTCTGAGGCACTGGGAGTTTGGACTTCAATGTATGAATTTGCAAAGCACACAATCCATCCCAAAACAAAGGAGTTTTACCCTTTCATTTTTAATAGTTGCAAGACCTTAATTCAGAATCTGAGAGTTTCCTTAATTAGTCACTATTCTCCTGTCTTAAAAACATGACAGAACACTAAATAGTATGTATATCGTTCTACTAATTTTCTTTTACTTTATAAAGCCCCTCCCTTACATCCCATTTAGAATATTATGTAATGATCTCCCCTTATATTTTATCTGCTTCATAACTGATATTTTTCAATGTACTTCAATATTAAGTACGTATCTCAAATATCAGGAAATGTTTAATCTTTAAAATGTAAATAACGTCAATGATGAAAAATCAATGGTTTATTATCTTGGGAAACTTTAGAAATATCTACATGCTAAAGATTTTTTTATATAACCATGAAACTTATATTTTATGCATATGCTCCAAAGGAAAGCTATATATTAATAGTAATGTAAACTTTTGTTAAACAAAAAAATTATTCAGTGACTCTTGTTAAAATGCAGTAAGACAGACTTTACTCAGGACCACTGCAATAGGTGTAGGGACCACTGCAATGAGGTCTTGCAGTGGGGAAGAGAGATTGGAATCAACTTCAAAAATAGTACAAGCAAGTAGAAATGTCTACCCAAGGAGCAGTGTGGGGGTCAGTGAATGGTATAACGATATATGTAAAGCATTTGAATGAGTCCATAATAAGAGCTCACTGTGTTAGTTGTTTTACTCCTGAAATGAAACTCAATTTTTCTACTTCTTTAGTCTATAATTCTGCTTCTCTTTTCAATTGCGAAGAGAACACACCAAGTTATACCATGGCCTTATGAAGTTAAAGGCCTTGTACATGAATTTAACTTCGGAGATAGCCTTGAGAATATATTTCCTGACAATAACAAAAAATAGCATAAAATGGAAAGAATTAGATGCCCTTAGGGAGAAGGTTTCTTATACAAGATTTAATTATTTGAAAGAAAGCATCTATGAGAAAGAAAAGAAACTCTTTTATTACAGCTTAAGTGCCAACAATATGTAGCATGAAACAAGGTCAAGTTTTCTCTTAAAAAACATAGGCAATAAATTCTACAGTTTATTGAAAAGATAAACACCTTGCCAGAAAGAGAGTTTATACCTTTAATATAAGTAACAATTGTTTTATTTTGAGCTTATTCTGTGGTACCTGATATGAATATCAAATACATGACATCACTGTAAAGACTTTAAAAGCTTTAGAGACATGAGATCAGGGCTGGATAGGCACAGAGAGCGGGATCAAACTGTCAATGCTCAATGTTTATGGTGGAAATGGAATTCAGATTTAGACTCAGAGGCTTTATCTGGGGATACAGAGTTCAAATGAAACTAGTCAAGAAAATGGTTTTATAATAATATTAATAATAAATAATTCTATTTATTGATTGAGAGATAAGTCAAATAAAATTTAAAACAAAATCATCTCCATTCCCATGGACAAAGCCTGAGAAAGCAGCTAAATTGTTGGCTTCTCACTTTGATTCTGCTGCCTTCTCACTTCCCAAATCATGACCCTGGTACACTCTTTCAATACTGAAAATACAATCTCACTGTTGTTAATGTTTGCTGTTTTCATTTTTCTAGCATTTGTCAGTTTGTTGATGAAAACTTTCAGATTTTGTGTTCCTGCTGTATCATAAATACAAATGATGGGCATAGAATTTTCATAGGTAGACTTCATTAAACAAAGTTTTGTTTTGTTTTTTGATTAAGAAAAGAAGGCCTCAGCCCTTGATGATTTATATTTAGGCCAATAAGATATTCGATTGTATGCTGTGTGCTTCAGGAAAACAAGCCTACTGTCAAGATGAAAGTGAAGGGCAGTTGCATAAAAGTTAACATGCAGGAACTCAGCAAATGTTTTTGAATCTATAAATTATTGAGTGTATATAGCAGACATTGTGTTGCAATATCTGTCATTCTATTGATTGCCATGTTAATTTAAATGAACATATTATCTTAGATGATTTACATTGATTAAAATATGTCACAAACAAGGATAAGATTTATTTCAATTTATTTTACCACTTCTGTGTTGTTAATTGACTACTTTAATCTGAGAACTATACAGTTTTCCTACATGTGGAAGGTAGTGTTGATTGCTGAATTTTTCGTTATTATATTATTTCTTTATAGTGACGATTGGATTAAAAGTGACCAACTAACAGCTTATTTGCCTGATGTGGACTTTTGTAGGTACTCAAATTTGTCCTAACAATTTATGAAAAAAATACATTCTTCCATGCTTGTAGACAGTTATCTTGATGTCCCTGAACACCCTGTGCCACTCAGCTTTCCTAAAGGGACAGGTTACCCAGCCAACTTCGCTTGGCTACCATCCCTGACACTGTCTATATCTCAATCCTCCTGCTCTCAAAATTATTGGCTAAGCCTTTTGATGGTCGGGGTATACACATCAGCTTTCACCATTCAGCCTCACCCAGTGAGGGGTGGGCCCTTTATTAAAACACCAAAGTGATACTAGCAAATGACTGAGGGCAAATTCTACACAGATAGAAGACAAAATGCCTGTGGAAGTCATAGTCCATTTTGGCTATTAACATTTTAAAAAAATAGAATCATTAATCTAAAAAAAATCAAATTCATACTCTTTAAGAAAAAGTTTCTAGCAACTCCCATTCCAACATTGTATCACTTGACTTTGATCCTAAGGATTTTTCTCTTACTTCCTCTTTCTGACAGATACCCTTTTAGAAGGGAATTCAATCAGATACTCCTTAGGTACAATCATCACTAATTTCTCTAACAGGATATTCTTGTCTCTCAGGGGCCTCAGCAACTCTAGTAGATGTCTCTGTCTGCAGCCTCCTCCATAGGTAAGTTCATGGTAATGAATTCCATAAATTTCTTTTTGCTTCCATTAGAATTGGACTCAAACCTAATAACTCACCTTATTATCACTAGTAGCTTAAGCCATTTTTAAAATATCTTTGGAGTAATTATGCCTCTTTTACCCCATTACTCTCTTTGATCAGTTGCAAAAGAGCATAGGACTTTGCAATTATTACTCATTCCTGTAATAATATTTCAATAATCCACTTTCATACACAGAACAAACCAGCCCCTAAACCATAAGATTCTTTCAAATGGACATTAAGATGGACTTAAATCAGAAATGAAGCATGTATTACAAAAAAAAAAAGATTGCCATTGGACTGAATTAACAATAAATCATTTTTCATGAGCATAAAATTAAATTATGTCATTGAAGAAAATGTATATTCCCTTTGTGTTTTACATATATGGACATATGTAATAAATAAACATTTCTGGGTAGTGTACTGTATTATATACAAAGTAGTATGTCTTTTGTTTTCATTCCATATTATATTGCAAGCACTTCTAGATGTTATTTATAGCTTCTGTAACTATTTAACAGCAATACATCTTGATGGCTATGGCAATAGCTCTGTAGTTGTCTAGTGGCAGGACCCAGAGCTCTTCTCTGGGCACCAACAATTACTTCCAGAGACTGTCTGTAGTTTATCATAGTAATAACACTTTTTTTAGGGTCTTGTTTCTTTCTGGTGTCTCTAGCCACATGAAGCAGTCCCTTGGTTTGCCTGTCCAGTGACACCACTCACTGCACCCTCTCTAGCCTATTGCTTCTAGGGACAAGTACTGTGGCGTGCATTTCTTTCAAATTCTCCAAGAGTGTCCCCGAAAAACACTTAGTATAATGCAAAATTATATATTCTTACTCTCTTGACTTCCTTTTACCTTGCGTAAACTTAGATCCTTTCTTGTTGATATGATATTAGCTCGTAGTGAGATTTTCTATCCCCCAAAGTGTATGTCTTCCCAAGTCCTTCCTTATAGAGCCAACAGTGACCTCATGGAGATTTCTAGATTGGAATTTTTCATGGATGTGACAACTTTGCATTTATCTTCCCTTGTGCTATCTGCCTATTTCTCATCCTCCTGATGAAGCACTATGTACAAATGGAATTCCAAGTACATCCAAGATTTTCTCATGGTTCCACAAACTAGATATGTAAACTAACAATTACGAATAGGCTGAGTTTACAATGAGCTTTTCTTTAAAAAAATGATACTCTAAAGGAGTCAACATTTTTTAACTGTCTTATGTTCTCTAGTGTAGCACTCTTGTGGGTCTTTGGAAGTGGTCCTGTATTGAGCTATACAAGGACTTTTAAGCTCTCTGTTCTTAACATTTGAGAGAACAAGTAAATTGAATAAATAAATGTATGCAAAGCAGAGGCACAAATACACATCAAATTTCTCATGTTAGTGGGGAAAGTTGCCAAGTATTGATGATGCATTTTAATTAGGTAGAATAATGGACATACGAAAAAGCCTAAGCTCAGCAACAGTAAGAATTTTTGTCTGTTTAGATCACTGATATAGTCTGGACACCTGAAAAAGTTCCTAGCACAAAACAGGCAGACCCAAATAATTCGTAAAATGATGAAATAATTGATGTAAAGAATTTAGCTTGCTAGAGTATTTCAAAAAATTTTCATAAATGTTCTCTTCAGCCCCTCTTCCTATCACCTATTATTTTCTTATTACCTGAAATATGGTCTAACTTTGCACAAAAGGGAGAAGGAAATGTTCTCCCTTTTTGTATGGTCAAATAGACCTTTAGCCATCTAAAAAAATCTGTAGATTGATCCATATAGAACATAAGCATTAATCTTTCTCCATGAAATTTCACCTTTGCATGAAACATCTTTGAAAGGAAACACATAAAAACATGGCTAAAGAAATAGTATTCATTTTTCAGAATATTTTTAGCCTTGCCATGTTGCCATAAAAGTGAAAAATCCATTGCCCCCTCCCAGATATGCTGTTCATTATTTCTAATTAGACTTTTATTACAAGAAGATATTCTCAGAAATTGTATTACATTTCACATTAATACTAAAGAAATAATTTATTACATACAGAGCACTCCAAACTAGTTATGGCTCCATGTTCTTACCACTGAATTATTACTCAATACATTAGATTAACTGTTTATACAATTTATATATTGCTTTGTTATTTTTATACAATATTCATACATACTAGTTTCCCATATAGCACTCTTGGAAAAATAATCACTTTCCTAGTGACTTAAGACAAGTGAAAACTTTGATTTAATTATTTTACTATTAGTGCCTTTTCATGAAAAAAGGAAAGATTAATTTTTTTCTGAAAAATAGTCAATTTCTTTTACTTATTTATAAGTTCATTATATTTCTATTCACACTGAAAATTATTAAATCAGAGTTTTATTAAACAGAATAAAAGAAATGCATCACTTTTGAATACCTTAATCAGAGTGGCTCATTGAGATATTTGCCCTCAACAACAACAAACAAATAAAAACAACAAGAAAACTTACAAGCTTTCACAAGAATAAACAGGTTGTGTACAAAGCTTTTCATTTGCCCCACAATATGCTGTGAAATAATGTAAAATTCACAACTTGCAATGAAAATAGAATTTTGAACTTAGAACCTTGGGTCTATTCAAGCAAGAAGATCTAGTAAAGATATGTTTAATCATACAAAGACACAAACTCCTGCATGCTTCTGTTTCTCAATCTACATCTGCTTCATTTTCCTCCCTGGGGAATTGCTTCCTCTATATGGTTTATATGTTTAGCTTCCACACAACTTTTACTTGCAACACTCCATGGCTTTTTCAATGATTCTGGCCTCATCTTTTCATTGTTTATAGCTCCAAGTATCAATATCAGCTCAAGTGGTCTCTGTGTATCTTGGTTCAAATTTCTATAGTGAGAGAAACTGTTTGATTCATCCCGGATCAGGTGCTTATCTTTGATTCCATCAGCTGTAGGTTAAGGCAAAAGGACACCTATTGCCATCATGTCCATCTGAGCTACGGAAAGTAAGGGAATGGGGTTGCATATTATTTTAGAAGAGGGTGAAGGCAAAGCTGAATGTATCTAATATATCCAACCACTGAAAACTTGCCATTGCAGCTTGATTAGAAAAGAAAACATAGGCTTTGGAATTAGAGAGGTTTAAATTTGCTTATTCCTAATGTTCCTAATTCCTAATGTTACACCAAAAAAAAAAAAAAAAAGAAAGAAAAAAATTCTAACTTCAGGCTTTCCTGTGAAGAATTATATGATAAAACACGTGATGTGCCTGGTCCCATATCTAAAATATAATAGTTAATGTTATCTTCCTTTTTATATGTCAGTCAGCTAGCTAGTTAATTTAAGCCCAAAGAAAAATCATGCATTCTTGCATAAATTATTTCACTGATTAAGAAGAACAGGTTTTGGGTGGAAGGGCTCTGTCTTTGGAGAGAAAGTAATCGAAGTTAAAATTCCTTCTAATTGGCTGTCTGCGCTACCCCCAAATAGTACCAATTCACAAAGGATTTTTGTCATTGACTCAGGGGTTCAGCAGCTTATAAAATTGGGGAAGGAGTGAGAGATAGAAAAAAACAGATACATATACATATAGATTTATATGTATTTGTTTCATTGTTTTCAAAGCCTGCTGCAATCTAGCCTGTTTTAGTCAACATTTTTTCTCACTGAGAAACAATGTTTCCTCCACCCTTTGATTCCCTAAACGCACAAGCTGCATTCATCTTACATGCTCATGCCCTTTCTCTTCTACTAGTGAGCATAGGCTATTTTCTTAATTATCCAAACAATACTTGTCCTGGCACCACAAATCAAGTTTAAACTGCCTAATGAAATATTTTGAATACTAAAGCCTCTACTCACCGCATCTTCCACCGAACTACTACTGTATTCAATTACCATGTGATTTACTACTTCGTTGTCTTCTTTCTCTAGTTACTTTTGATGCGTTACTTTTGTCTTCCCAACTTTAAGGAACAATACATTGTGCCTAAGTTGTATGCCACGTAGTTCCTAGTTAAATGTAAGCTATATCACAGGTATTCAATAAATTCCTACTGATTATTTACTCCATAATTTCCTTATTTTTTAAACAAATCTCTTGGCAAGTAACACTAGATATGTTCCTGACAGTACTGATGTATAATGCATTATGCACAATCCATCTTACAATACAAAGAAAATATCAGGGCATCATTCTGGTAATAGCTATGTGACCTGGAAATAAATATAACAATGTTGATTCCCAGTGAATCATAGCTGTAGAAATCTGATTCAGATGAAAACCAGCCCCAAATTGTTCATGGCTTTTTACATGTAATATCCAGCTAAACACTTTGCATAGTTCATTTTAAAAAGGACATAAAAAATTACTCAGAGATAATGATTCATAGAATTTATCTAATTAAAAACTATTTTTCTTGTTGACTTTAAATAGGGGTAACATGTTAACAAAAAGAAATGAATCTATTAAAGTTGAAACCACAAGTAATTCTTGAATAACATCTTGGTACTCTATAAGTCAGGACAGCAATTGCAAAAATTTGAGTATACCGCAGGCACAATAGTGTAGCATTGCTTCAAATGAATTACACTATTTTCCCTTAAGAGTTTGTAATAATATTCAATAGTAAATAATAACCTGTAGGGCAGGTATAAATGGAGGCAGAATGCAAAGCAGTATTTTATCAGAAACTCAACTCCACAGGCTAAATTGATCTATGCTGATTACTTTTGCCTGTACAATTTGTTTCTGCAGATAATAGCATAAACTCCAACCCTACTCCCCAATCTGCCAACCTCAATTGACTTTCCTGTTTACACTGTTTATTATTAGACACTAAAAAGGGAAACTCTTTATTCAGCCAACAAACACTTCAACCTATACTATGAGCACCTTCTAAAAATAAAGCAACCTATTGAGAAAAACACATTAACATTCCATGTAATTAAGGAATTATGACAACAGTTTAATCTTGTAGTACTTAAATCTTTTTGTAACTATATTTATTAGGTGGTGTAACCAAGAAAACTGAACATTATAACCCCATAGAAAGGTAATAATTTTAGTTTTCAAATTATGGTCTAAGATACATTTTCTAAAATGTTTTATACTTGACATCTAGATTACTGATGATTAGTAAATGAAGAATTGTTTGCATAATTTCATAGCAATGTTATATTAAAGGTGGGTCTTCTATGGTATATTTCAATTTTTATAAGAGCCTCAGAGAAAAATGGAAGAAAACTAGAGAGAAGAGTAAGAAAATTAGTCAAAAGTATGTTTGATCTTTAAAAGTCCAGCATTTCCACTAAATTAAACCTCTCATTAACTATTACTCTTGACCAGTGCAGAAAAAGTTAACTTAAAAATAGCCATTATTTGCACATAAACATACAATTTTATAACACACCAAATTTTTGGTTTTCTTTCGTGTGCACAAAGTTGAAACACTTCTTCACACTATACATGTATTTGATAATTACCAAAGCCCTCTTTCCTCCTTTCACTACTTAACCACTAAAGTGATTTTATTCATGACCTAAACTGGGTACTAAGCATCAGGGAAGAATATCCAAGAGCAGAGAAAACTCAAAAACTGAAGACCAGCTATCAATTTTTTTGTAAAGTTATTTTACAAATTAACTTCCTTTTCATTTTTAACATTTCTTCCCTACCCAACACTGTCAAGTCCCTTCAAATCTCTCCACATATGTAAAACTCAGACACCGTCATATTTTTTATAATCACAATAAGGCCTAACATACGGATTTTTATTTTTAAAAAAATCAGTCCTTACATTTTGAATGTTGAATGAATGATTTACACTTCACAATGGGGATACTCTCTATTTACTATATGTGGACAGTAAACTTCTTCTGTTGTAGAAGTCACCCTCAGGTTTTAGTGGTTTAACAGAATGAGCAATGCAATATGTTTGCTACCAGTCGCAGGTGGGGTATGATACTCTAGCTTCACACTTGATCGAAGATTCAGGCAGACGCAAAATTACACGAGGCTCCGTCCCTGCTACAATATTCTTCAATGACTTTTTGCCATTAGTGAATAGTCCAGTCTCATTAATGTCTTTCGTGGAATTCTCCATGATCAAGCTTTTGATTACTTTTCTTGGCTCTTGTCCTGTGACTCTCCTTATATACTTTGTACCAGCCACACTGACCTATTTCTACCTTTTGAATGGGCTAAGCTTTCACACACCTTCGGGCGTCTTTCATGTGCGTCTACAGGCTTCCCTATGTGTGTTGCTTCTCTCATGAAACCTCCTTACTGTCGTTTCCAGGTGGATGTGTTGGATAAATCTTGTGTGTTTCAGCCTAGACATCACTTCTTGGAATTTCAGAAGTGACCCCCTCCTCTACTGCCCAAGACTGTGTGCTCCCCACAACACACTGTATTTAGCACCATCATAACATTTATATTACTATAGTATAATTTCTTCTTTGCTTCCTGGTAACATGCTCAAAGGAGTAAAATATCCAAAGGCATAGATTAAGTCTCATACACTATTTTATCCCCAGAACATAGCACATGACTAGCTAACCATAGATGTCAGTGTAGAAATATTGAATAAATGAATGGGGAGAAGTATTTTGGACAGTAACCTGAGAACGTAAGTTCCATATTAATTACAGTTAGTTGTCAAAACAGAAAACATAGAAGAAATAGAACAAAATATACACAATTTTTTAAAACTTAATTCTACATGAAAATGAAATTAAAATATATCATTAATTAAAAAGTCACAAAGGAAATAAAAAATAGAATGGGTTACATTAAAACTTAAATCTAATATCCTATATGTGCACTTAGGAGAGGAGGGGATGGATACATACAAACATAATCAGTGAGATGCACACCATCTGGGGGATGGACACGCTTGAAGCTCTGACTGGGAATGGGGGGAAGAGCAATGTAACCTAAACATTTGTACCCCCATAATATGCAGAAATAAAAAAAAAGAAAAAAAACTTAAATCTAATATCTATTTTAAAAACTACAAGAAAACTAAAAGTAGAGAGCAAATGACGTTTTTATGTAACAAAATTGAGGGACAAACCATATTTTTAATGCATGTAAAGTTTCTACAAGGCATTAAACACACTTAAACACATTAGAAAAATAGATATTTCTTTGAAAACAAATATCATTGAAACTTGACAAAACCATTTTTTAAAAGATGCATCCTTTCTGGTAGTAAAAATACAAATTCTAATAATTATATATGCTTTTGCACATAAAATTGACAAAAAATTGGGAAAAAAGATAATGGTACCAGGAGTATAGTGAGGTAGCCACCTCACATGCTTTGGGTTGGCTTCTAAATTTATGGCAAAACTTTTCCAGAGAGCAATATGCCCATAAGTATCAAGAGACTTAAAAATATACATATCTTTCTGCTCTGGATTGCCAAAAGTAGGAATTCATTCGAAGCAAATAATTGGGGCTGTGTATGTAAATAAATAAATGAATAATTTCTAAAAGTAGTGTTCATTATAACATAAATTGGAAACAACTAAATTTTCAAACATAGGTACATGATTAAATAAAATGTGCTATATAATATGATAAAAGGGGATTCAGTAATTAAGAAAATATTTAGTGACCTAGAGAATTGTGTTTTCCTTATTTAGATAGGGAAATACGGCTTTTTTCCCCTTTGTGGTGCTATCTTTGTTTCAGTTGCCCAACTAGCCTGAAAACTCGACTTCCTTGTAAAGTTCTGCCAGCTCTCTAGAGTTGTGCCATAGTTCCTGGGCTACATTCAGAGCAAAGAGGCAAGCGATGAGGAAAGACAACCTGCTTTTTCTTTCCCCTCCTCCCTAAACTGTTTATATTTGCTCTTGGGCTTTGGCCACAGATAAAGAAAAAAATCCAAGAATAGATGTAGATGACTTTTATGTTTCGACGTGCCACAATCCTTCCCAAAATAATGAAGTAGACAGAAAGCTGCCTGTTTAGCACGTCTGATGGAAGAGGATGAAATGTGGAAAAGTAAAAAAAAAAAGGATTATCTCCAAAAATGTTATTATCTGTATTTTGAAAGGATTTTCCACATTCATATCAAATATTCATTTTTTTTCTTTTTTTATAGCATCATTAAAAATTAACTATAACTTACGTGAGATTTATTTTAATATATCATGAAAAAAGTATCCATTTATTTCTGGGCCAATAAGATTTCCAATACTGTTTCCAATCTATTAAATAATCACATTTTCCCATTAACTTGAAATGCCAGCTGTAACATATACTAAGTAATGCCTAGTACAACACGTAGTACTAATATCTATATGTCACCTTTCAATTTTGTTCTATTGATCTGTCCATTTTTTCATTATTTCCATGTGGTACTCATTAGTAATTCTTTATGATATGCTTTTCTTTTAATTATTTTAAATCAACATAATTACATAGTTTGATATATTACAAAAGCTTCATAAATGTTAATAACAAATAAGGCTATATGTTTTGCTCATTAGACTATTAAAACCGAGGATTTTCTGAGAAAAGATTTTATATGTGTTTTTTTCATCTACATAATGAGTGTCTCTGATGTTCTCTTTGGTTTATAATAATCTTTATTTTTAATATACACTGTGACTGATATAACATCATTGAGGCCAATAGGAATATTTTCTTGTTCTTTTCTGGCTACGGTTTTTATGGAGCCCTTCCTGGTAAATTATAATCTCATTTTAAACTTAATAGAGTTTTTTCATTTCAATGCAGGGCCTCTATGACAGCTGTTCTGAAACCCTAACAAGGGAATACATTCCTGTAGACGCAGCTCCTTCTGAGTAACTTCAGTCGCCTGAGGTTGCCAATGGTCTAATGGGTAACTCTTACTCGCTCACGCTGGCTTAAAATTTTTATCATTAAATCAAGCTTGAGGACCAAGCACTGCACAGTAATCTACTTACAGAGACAGCTTCCCAGGACTACCGGGGTTAAGAGTAATTTTTGTGAGAATTCCCAATTTATAAATTGGTACTCTTACACTTGGGTCACACTGGACATCATTTGCCTGCTGCCAACATATCCTTGTGTAGACTGCCTTGAAATATGAACCACACACATTTTATACTGATAGCATGACTATATTTTAGTTTTAGTATATTGAACTAAAATCCCCAGTCATGCTTCTTTCTTCCAAACTCTAGTTCACAACTGTCAACTAAATAAAGTGTGCCCAGTAAACTAGCACAATTGAGTCAATCAGTAACAATAACAAAAGAATAGATGCAAAAGCATTTAAAATTTTATTTGCACTTATCACTCAGAAGAACCCTAGCAGGTAAACTCTGTTATCATTCTCCCTTTCCATCTTAGAGATGAGGAAATGGAGTTTTAAGAAAGAGGTCAAGTATTTTTCAATATCACATTGCTAATAAATAGTAGAGTTAGCACTCGAATACTTGTCTCTCTGGCTACAAATACCAAGTACTGTATAAACACTCAATCAAATGCTTCGAGAGGATGACAGTGAAAGAGCCTGTTTTTAAACTGAATTTGATTTAAAGCAACTCGGAAAAATAAGTATTAAAACCTTTTCTTAAATGCATCTTTCTTAATAGCATCAACCAATGCCTTGCAGTTTTAATATTCTTTCCACTATCTAATCTCAATATCTCTTGCTAAATTTTAGCCCTATTCCATTTTTAAGCGGTATCAAACAGATTTTTGTCACCTCCAAACATACAATGTCTAAAAGTGACTATAATACAGCATAATCCTATCCCAAGTGAAAAAGTATTCCTAGTCCCCTGGGAAAGTGTGCATTCAAATTAAGATTGTCTTTCTTCCTTTTACAAACCACTAATGAACAATGTAGCAGAGAGGCCACATTTTTCAGAATATTTTACCAAATATGTGATAGTTCGAGGGACAAAACCTTGAGGTCACATACACGAGATGATATTCCAGAGGTCTGGTTGCCCTGGCGTGTAAAAAGATGAGACTAAAAGCATCTTGACCTTCAATTCTTAGAAGATCTACTTCTATTTATTATAAAAGCAGATGATATCTGGAACCAAGGCCATATACTAGAGTGCTTACTATCTTAATGAGTGTAGTACTAGGAAATAGGTGAATTATAAAGAAAAAGAGGTAGAAGAAAATACAGAAAAATTAGATATAAATAAAGCAGTCTAAACTCATTGTCCAATAGTTAATATGTTTACAATTTTATTGCAAGCAGAAGATATTAGAATATTTGAGTCCTGGATAATCACTGCTTTGTTAATATTCATAAAGAGGTATGTATCTGTATGCATTTGGTCTCATATGTAAAATATTTTTTTATCTTGGGGCCATCGTTGCTTTCTTTTCCTTGTATTCTCAGTAATTCACCTGCAAATATTAACATTTTTTTCTTTTTTAATGTTACCTTTTTCCATGCCATTTTTTCTATTCTTCTCAACACTGCCCTAATTATGTCATACGTTATTTCATTTATGATATATTGCCATGGCATCCAAAGCTTCTTTAGTCAAATCTTATCCTATCTTTGGCTCCTGAAGCCAATCTGAATCTTCCTAGAACCACACCAGCTATGGGTTTTCCCACCTTTGATCAATAAGTAAATAAATGAGCAGATATCCTTTCCTCTGGGTACTGTGACAGAGAAACAAGTTAATAATTGCCTCTTCTGGTATCAAGCTGCAAAAACCACAGAGTATGTTGGATTACATCCTCTTATTGATCATTTCACTTTTGCTAAAATAAATTTGAAAAAAATAATCTAACCTTTCTTTGACATTGGGTTGATAAACTCACCCAGAAGCCAGGTAATTAAAGATTGGATGTTAGTATGATGGAAACTTCCTCTGTTTAAATGGTTTGCTCAGATAAGAACTAGCATTAAAGATCCTACCAGGAGAGTTGACCCTGTCTGTTCTTTCAAAATCTCAGATCTCTTCTTGTTCCCTTTTTAGAGGACTTGAATAAAAACATGCAGAACACTTAAAAATATACACTCAGCTGGAGAGAGAAGATAGAGGAAACAAGAGAATTCTTCCTTGCCTGCTGCAAAGAGAGGGAAATGCCTACATTTTACATGTAAATCTCTGAAACTAATTACATTAAATGCATATCTAGTAATATAATTTAATATTTTTTAAAGGATACATATGAGTAATTTTAATATATACCTTTTAACCTATACCTCATGTTCCAGTATATGTAATTATTCTGCTTGCTTATGATACCCTTTAAATTACAATGACTAATCACATACATTGCATAATTAAATTGTGAAAAATGATTAATCATCATGGTATTATTGTTTAATTATACTACATATTTCATTTTAACTAGAAAACCTAGAGTGCTTTAACTCATGGGCTAACCACATTGTTATATGTTACCCATATTGTTATATGGGTAATTAGCCTGAATTTCATTACAGGTAAGGAAAATAAGGTCCAGGTTAAATGACTTATCCAAGGTGAAACAAGAATATACCTTGTCTTTGGACTGAACCAAGAATAGCTTAGAATGCAGGACTTTCAGCCATATTTTACAAAACTGAAACAAAGGAAAACCAAAAGTTTTTCCCTCTAATTAGTTATATGATAACTCAGATAATATATGCTTTTTTTTGGTTCTAGAATCATATGGTTCTTGCAGAAGTTTCAGAAAATACGGCCAATAGAATATGTCAGGTAACAGCCTAATGACATCGAACCTGGTTAGGTGCAGCTATCACAGCCCAGCTTCTGACCTAATGCATTCCAAAGCATCCTGAAATTACTCCTGGAGGTCTCACTTCGTAAACGTCCTCCAGACAGATATTGACTCCATATGACAGTGTCAGAGACTTATGATCAAGAACAGGAATTCTCCATTTTTTCTCTTCTATTATAATACCCATGCATAATATAAAATGGAGAGGAAAGATAAAAAGAGAAAGAACTATGGGAATCTCTTTAAATCACAAGGCAGCTTTCTCTGCTTCCTAAGGAAGTGGTTAAAATACACTCCTGAGTAGATTGCATCTGTTTAGTTACATTCATTGATGGGTCTTTTAATTATTGTAAAAATTAAGCCTCAAGGCTTAAGCCAGGAAAACTAAGAAGGGAAATGAATGAGTGAACAACAGCAACAAAAATTGGTCTCTGTTTCAATTTCTTGTAGGAAGTAATATTCATAACTCCTGAGAGATAGTCTTATTGCTTAAGATTAGATCATATTACTGTGTGACCCAGTTTAATTTGGGGAAAAGTAGAATAATTGATATGAGACATTTGGCTGAAGAAGTTTGTAGGGACCCCTCCACGCTCTGTTGATTGTAGGCAGAGCACCTAGATTAATTACCCCGCCAAACCTCTACGAAATGAATGGAAAACTTTCCTAAAAATGGACTGGAAAGCTGTTAAAAATGGGAAATATATGCTAAGCAGAAAAAAACAATGTTGACCACAAAGTATAATTAACATACTAGGAATTTTTTTCAAATGCTTTGGAATATGGAAAAAGTTAATATTATTCAAAAAATAATTTATATTCGTATTTTGGGTCTGTGTGTGTGTGTGTGTGTCTATATCTCATAATCTACAAACTGACAAGATACAACTCAATCATTCCTCAGAGCACCTCTTTCTGACTAAAGAAACATGGTAAAAGCCAGCTAATATATTTTTATTTGAAAAGAAGACATAAAAACCTGTGATCATATACAGGGTATACTAATGTTCTTGTAACTATATTTCTGGTAAGAGCTTCAGATACATTCTCTAAATTGAAAATTATTTTAAATGACATAAATATTACACAGTCTTCTTACTTGCCCTTTAGAGTTCTTGACTGTGTACAACATACCCAAGAAATAATCCGTCTGTTTGATGCTTCTGGATCCAGCGTATAACTGCAGATACCATGGTTACAATGCCAAGTGTTAGGCATGAAATTGCAGGCTTTCAAATGCAGCAAAATTGATATATTGGTTTCTTAGGACACTCAGCTGCATCTGCACCTGATTATATATTTGTTTATGAAGAAATGGTTGTCCGTATGAGAGGGTGATGTAGATCATTAATTATAGATGGAAGTGAGAAGATAAGGAAAAAGATGATTATTTATATAACCCAGTTCCTTCCCAGAATGCTGTACAGTGCAAAAGCTAATAAAACTGCTCTAATAACTTTGAACTCAAGAGGTAATTTACATTTTATTAGGTGGAAGATATTTGAAATTGTTTGTTGCAGAAGATTAAAAAGAAGGGAAATAACGAGAGAGAAAGAGACGGAAGCTTGAATCAGAAATGAGACTCATGATTTTCTTTTTGATCCACAGAATAGCAACTGCCTGTACTACATTATAACTTCATATGATTTCCCATCAGGTTGTCTGAAAATTGACTCTTTAAATGTGATGATGCTGAAAAATGGTGTCTAAGAAAAGAAAGCTTTCCTTTTTATTTTTTGTTAACATTATTGTTTCCTGCAGCATTTTACTAATGAGATACACAATAAAATTATATCACTCATGCATTATTTAACATCATACCCCCCGGATTTCCATCTCCTGATTTTAGATGACTCACGTGCCTGAAAAGAGAACAGCCCCAGGCACTTTAGGTTTTGAATATAAATCACCTATATAGTTTAAGAATGTTCTTTTAAATAAAATACCCAATTCCCTGGCCCTGATTATGTGTGAACAAGAATATGTAGTTTTACATAACTATAACTTCATTTACATTTTGCAATATATCATTTGTACATTGAACTAATTTTTACTGAGTGCCCACTGGTACAAGGTGTGATGTAAGGATGTAAGATACTGTTTAATTTAAACAGAAATCATTTCTCTTAGCATATTACTCTCCTCTCATACAGGTACTTGACAGAAACATTTTGCTACCTTCTTGGCATAAATTAAAATATTTACAGAGATAAGATATTCCACATTCAGAATGACCAAGGACTTTAATATTTGGGTTGCAGAGGGAAATATACATTTCTATGTCCAAACCACATAATTATATAGGCATATTTATATTGGTTGTACTTGCTCAGGGGAGCTATTTTTAGCATCTCTTTTCAAATCCATGTTTAGTGATGGCAAATTGGTAATGCTGGGAGTGTTTACACTGCAGAAATTGGTCAATGCAATAAACTAATCAGTTGTGTTTTCTTTTGCCTTTTTTTTTTTTTTTTTTTGAGAACGAGTCTCACTTTCTTGCCTGGGGCGAGTGCCGTGGCGTCCGCCTCGCTCACAGCAACCTCAAACTCCTGGGCTCAAGCGATCCTCCTGCCTCAGCCTCCCAAGTAGCTGGGACTACAGGCATGTGCCACCATGCCCGGCTAATTTTTTTGCTATATGTATTTTTAGCTGTCCAATTAATTTCTTTCTATTTTTGGTAGAGATGAGGTCTCGCTCTTGCTCAGGC
>CAUYSK010044586.1:0-59001 GCA_963575035.1 Avahi laniger | reverse complement strand
TATATATTTTTAGTTGTCCAGCTAATTTCTTTCTATTTCTTTTAGTAGAGATGGGGTCTCGCTCTTGCTCAGGCTGGTCTCGAACTCCTGAGCTCAAACAATCCACCCGCCTCGGCCTCCCAGAGTGCTAGGATTACAGGCGTGAGCCACCGCACCCAGCCACACATCTTTTTTTTAAAAAAATGCTCAAGCTCACTAAATAAAGGAAAAAAATTCAAAACTAAGAGATATTTTCTACTCTTTAGAAAGGCAAACATTTTAAAGGTGATGACACCTGTTGCTGCTATGGGGATGGAGAGGAGGGCACTCAACTGTGCTGTTGACAAATTATAAATCAATACAAACTTTTGGAAATTAATTGGGTAATAACTGTCAAACTATAAGATACATGTACTCTTTGATCCAGCAATTCCACTACTGAATTTATGCTACCAATGAACTTACAAAGGTTTTCTAAGAATCACAATACGCGCACACACACACACACACACACACACACACACACACTCACAGAGCTGTGAAGAAAAAAAGAAAAGAAAACCCTGGAAACATCCAAAATGTTAATCAATAAAAGATTGGTTATATTTATATATATGTAATATTATATAATATTTTATATTTACATATATTTTATATTTATACATTTTGTATTACATAATGTTATATATTATACATAATAAAAGATTGATTAAGATTGGTTATATTTATATGATTGAAAGCTATTTATAATGCTACTTGTAAAAGACTGTTTCTAACATGTGAAAATGTTTATGATATAATGTTAATTGGAAACTGGAAAAAGCAGCTTACAAAATATTTATAGTATGATTTTGTTTTTTAAATAAAGTAGATGTAATAATATTTTTACCTAGGAAAAAGAATGTCAGGATGTACAGCATACGTGCTTCCCTGTCATTTACACATTTTCTAAGTGCACATACATCATTTTTATAATCAGAAAAAAGTTATGAGTACTTAAAAAGTTTTCAATTTTCTGTAGAAAAGAGAAAAGGACTTAAGCCATCTGTGTTCTCGTGCATTTTATATCATGCAATAAATACTACTTAGAGTCCATATCCTAGAGGTTTTATAAAAATTAATGATTAATTAAGCATAACTCTTTGAAAGTGCTTCAACTAAAATAATCTGAAAGCTCTGTTTAGGATTTGGCTGTAGGAAAAAGATATGCTCCCACACAGTCTAATGTATTCAACTAGCTCTATTTGCATTGCCTCATACATCAAATGCTGCCACCCAATGTTGCTTAATCTGTGTGCGTGTATATATATAAGTAGAATTGGAATATAACTACGTTAACTGTTATCAATCACCAACTACAGGAAACCACATCATCTGAGACCAGCCCTTCCCATTTACAACTTAGGTGAGTATCATTACCAGTGTGCAAGAGTATCTGCTTAATGTCACTGGAAAAAGCAGCAAAAAACAACCAGTGATGTTTATATATTGTCATATGTCTGAAATATTTCTGATATAAAAATAGGAGAGTAAGGAGTTAATCTTAGTCTGCAAAAATGGTGAAGGGTAATAATACTTATCAAGGTTAAAGATTTGTAGATTGAAGAAAATGCTTTGTTTTTCAGAATAGGATTTGAAAATATTTCCTTATGCTTTTGACTTATGTGATTCTAAAAAGGGTACTTCCTCTGTGTCAACAATTCCATTGTAAATGTGGTATTTTCAGCTTCTTGTCTCTATTGCTCGACTATGCAAGCTAAAGTTGGTTTAGAGCAGAGCTCTTCCAAGTGTGTTCTCTCAAACTAGTCCAGTGGGTGAGAGGAGGAGAGAAAAAGATTATGAGATCAAATAATTACTGAAAACAATTAGTTAAACAAAGTTATTCGTGATCCTCCAATGAAGGACTGTCAGTATCTTTACTCTGCTAATGTGAGTTCTGACTCTCCCAGAGATAGACTGTAGATTGGGACATTTCCCAGATTTATTTGAAAATGTAACTGGGAATTTTTTTTTTCCTGAACATAAGTATCCTTGCATAAAAGAGAAAACAAACAAAAATCACAGCAATGCAGTTGTCATGTTAGTAAACTGTTACTTTAATACCTACTATTTAAACTATTTTCTGTACAATTTAAAATTTAACTACAATTGGGTTACCTAACTGCACTATTCAACATGTATGATACAAATTAGCTATCATATTCAGAAATTTATTATTACAAAGTAACTGGGCAAGTGCTTAGTGTAAAAGAAAGGCAGAGTGTTTGAAGTTAAATTCCCATTTCTGATTATTTTCTTCCTACATTTTGAGGAGGGAGGGGAGACAGGATGGAGAGAGACAAGATGAAGGGAGGCAGGATGGGGAAGTACTGGCATCAAGACGGAAGTTGTTAACTAAAAGAAAAATTAATTAACGAGGTTTATATTCTGGAAAAAGGAGAGCTTTATTTCTCCCAAAGGGTAGCAACCTGGTGGGCAGCCATTCCAACAGGTAGGGAGCACAGCCCCAGCCAGAAGCCAGGCTCATGTGCTTGAAAGAAAAAACAAAAGTGGGGCAGGGGAAGAGGGGAGGAGTCAAATTCTACCTATTGGGTACAATGAACACTATTCGGGTAACGGGCACTCTAGATGCCCTGACTTAAGTATTATAAAAGGTATCTATGTAACAAAAATATTTGTACCCCCTTAATATTTTGAAATGTTTAAAAGGCAATAGGATTTAGGGTGGTCCAAGATACATATTTAACAAGCTGTAAGAGGAGTCATGAATATTCATGAAAGGAAATCATAAGCTTGTAATTGTGCTTTATCTTTCCCATCCTGTCATGGCTAGGAACTCAGTTTTAAGGTGTTTCTGGGGTCCTCTTGGCTGAGAAGGGCCCATTCAGTTAGCAGAGGGCCTAGGATTTTTAGTTCATAATCAAGAGACTAGAATGATTCTGGTCCTGGTTCTAATTTTGTGATCCTGGGCAACGCATTTAATCTTTGGGAGTTTCAGTCTACTCATCTGCAGAGTTAGGAGCTCAGTAAAATGATGTGTAAGATTCTCTGCTTCTAAGTGTTCTTGATCAATAAAGGTGGAATAATCAGAGGAAGAGAGTCCTCAAACTGAATGAGGATAATATTCATTCCCATGGCAAGACTGAGGGAGGGGCAGAATAGGTAGTCTTCAACTGGCCTACACTGAGCATTTTGCTCATGGGACTGGCTCTAAATAGGTAGCAGGCATATAAGATTCTACGTCTACCTAGTTAAGATATTTTGTAATTTCAGCCTCCAGAATTTTGTCCAGGAACAAAATTAAAGGTGCATAAAGTTTATCTTTTAATGAGTCCTCTAACCTTGGAACTCAATGTTCCTCTCTTATCTACTAGAAGAGCTGATTCATATGAAGTATGTAAGAAATTTAAATTATAACCACTCCTGAGATAATTTGGGTTTTTGTTAATATAGCAATACAAGAGGCCAATTCTTTAAAAAAAGGAAGCAATAATTATTGCTAGAATTTCAGGCAATGTCAGAGAGAGTTTAAGACTGGAGAAGTCCTGCTTCCTCCACAAACCACAGCAACAGTGATGTGATGATGATGAAGCTAGGTTGGAGTACCACACTGAAAGAATATGGAACTATCAGCAATTTATGATAGAGAATTTTGTATTTCTTCAGTATAATACTGTTACCCAGCTTGATTGTCAAGCTATAGCATCCACTGGTGATCCTTGCCTGAATCAAGTATTAAATTGGAGGCTGCAAGATAGTGATCTGTCTGATTCTATCATTCCTTCTATAATGAATGAATTCCTCCCTATTCATTCATTCTTGAGAAATGCTATGGACTTATGAGTTTCTTTTTTCATTAAATGCTTTATTGTCAATTACCATTGTTATTCTTTCTGATCTTTAAATTGTTCCAGTGGGTGACCTTTCATGGTGGCTCACGTATGCTTTTGACACAACCTCACTAGTTTTTGTATGACTTCACTGCTTTCTGGCACAACAGGACGTTCCATGTTCACTACTATATTACCATCTCCAGATCTGGAGTCATGGTTCCTTTTAGTGGAGAAAGCATGTAGAAACTAAGATATGAAACACTGATATTGTTGACTGAATTCTATACTCCAGGGGTTTTCTCTTGACTTCTGTTATTTTATATTTGTGTCTCCTTTCCCCTACAGTGAAAATTCTGTAACATCAATATACCCACCTACTTGCTCTGTACTACAGTATAACAAAACAATGTCAGATTTCCAATATAAATTTTACCACTAATGATAAGCCCACCAAGTAAAGTTTAAGATTTCTTTACAGTTCTTTTTGTCCTATGACTATATACAGTCATGCATTGCTTAACAACAAGGATATGTTCTGAGAAATGCATCATTAGGCGATTTCATCATTGAGCAAACATCATAGAGTATACTTACACAAACCTAAATGGTACAGCCTACTACATACCTAGGCTATATGGTATAGCCTATTGCTCCTAGGCTTCAAACCTGTACAGCATATTACTGTACTTAACACTGTGGTAACTGTAACAACATGGTAAGTATTTGTGTATCTAAACATAGAAAAGGTACAGTAAAAATACCACATAAGAGACAAAACATGATGCACTGCCATGAATGGAGCTTGTAGGACTGGAAGTTGCTCTGGGGTAGTCAGTGAGTGAGTGGTGAGTGAATGTGAAGGCCTAGGACATTACCATACACTCTTGTAGACCTCATAAATGCTGTATACTTAGACTGCTTAGACTAAGTATCTTTAAAAGTTTTTCTTTTTTTCAATAACACATTAACCTGACTTTGCTGTAACATTTTTACTTTATAAATTCTTTAATTTTTTAACATTTTAACTCTTTTGTAATAACACTTAGCTTAAAACACACATTGTATAGCAGTACAAAAATACTTATCTCCTATTCTATGAGCTTTTTTCTATTGCTCAAATTTTTTATTTTTTACTTTTTAAACTTTTTTGTTAAAAACTAAGACACACAAACACACACACATTAGCTTAGGTCTATCTTGTCTCACTGGAAGTTCTTCAAGAGCACCAGCACACACAGAGCTGTCATATCCTATGATAACAATACCTTCTGGAATACCTCTTGATGGACCTGCCTGAGGTTGCTTTACAGTTAACATTCTTTTATAAGTAGAAGGTATGCATTCTAAAATAATGATAAAAAGTATAGTATAGCAAACATTAAGCCAGTAATGTGGTCATTTATTATTATTATCAAGTATTATATAATGTACGTAATTATATATGTTATACTTTTATATAACTGGTAGCACAGAAGGTTTGTTTACACCAGTATCACCACAAACGTGGTGATGAATTGTGCTACAGTCACTAGGCAACAGGAATTTTTCAGTTCAATTACAATCTTATGGGACCACCATTGTATATGTGGTCTGTGGTTCACTGAAATGTCATTATGCAGTGCATGATTATATTCTAGTATGAATGTATACTCAGAATACCATGTTCAAATTTTACTAAAATAATTATTTTCTCTATGTGGTTATGCTATCAATTTTTTATTGAGTTAGCCACAGTTGTTTCTGTTTGTTTTCAAGTTGAAACAATTGAACTAATATCATATTTTAATACAACAGAAGCCTGAAAAATGAAGCCTAAAATGAAGTATTCAACCAAGAAAGTTTCCCTAGCAAAGCTGAACAGCACAGCAAACAAAGCCTTGGTAAAATCTCACAAGATGATAAGTAAGCATTTCTGAATATTTTTTTATACTATTTTCTATCTATTTATCTGTTATCAAATCTTTATTATTCCAATGTTCATATAGGCTATCTTATCAAAAGCTACTAAGAATATAAGAACTGATATCAAAAGAGATGTCTCATAAAGGTATGATACAGTTGAAGCCTTTGGTTTTGAACAGATTATATTTAGCCAAGTTTTGTTTATTTGATATATCACAGGACAAGACTAGCTCAGATAATTTAACTCTGTGAATAGTAATAAACTTAATTATATCCTTTTACATCAACCATTTCTCTCCCCCCACATCTCCTGCCATCAAATCCCCCAAACCTCTTCCCTAATTAACTAACAAAATTTTAAACTGATCTACTTTCATTCAACAAATATTTATTAAGACCTCTGGTGTACCAAGCATGTGGTTGTGACTTGTGACTATTGATAAAGGAGAGAAGAATAAGTGAAGATATTTGAATAATCTAGGGCTCAAATAAAGCAGAACCAACAAATGATGCTCAAGTCTATCTAGTTGCAAATTAAGTGTTTAAAATAAGATAAAAGCTAAATAAGGTCAGGTAACAGCTATAGTTCCGATATTAAAGGGCTATCTTCCTCTTTGATCCTTAAAATTATCTATCGTGGGAAGTAATCTTGAAAATGTATACTACAAATTCATATGGGAACAGTAGTGCAAAAGAATTAGCAGAGCCATGGGGCACTGGAGAGAAGATGTAGAAGGAGTGATGGTGAGTACTGGCATATCCTTGTCTTTCACGCTCCTTTCCATTTCTCTGAACATCTTTAATGCGAGAAGAAAAAGGAGTGTTAAAGGATATCATTTCTATCCCATTCTGTCCTCCCTGAGGCTCTGGCATGCCACACTGCTCTTTCGTAACCAGAGAAAACACTAATTTGACTGTGGTTTCTGAATGGCCAGGAAATCATAGTTAAATTAGTCCTTTTATTAGCAGCTGAGTCAAAATGTTCTCTGCAGAAATAGTGACTCAGTGGAAGTGACCCCACATCCCCAAATTCCCTCTAATAAATGCATTTTCTTTGTACCCCAGGAAATGTGGGCTCTTTATAGATGCTGGAATGAGGGAGTAGCACAGAGTTTAGGCCAGAGTTGCTGGTGTTAAAGCTTAAGTAACCCCTTCTTTAAGGGTGCAGTGGCCCAGACTACTTATCTACATCATTTAGAGGATAGTGATGATCTCCAAATAATTTATATGGCTTTAGAATCCATCACATTATTTTTATTATCCCTTAACAGATCTTCCTTTCCAATAACATTGGCTTGGTTTAATACTAATAGTCCCTGAAAGGGGCGGCCTTGCGAAAATAACAGGAAAATACCTAATCCCACAATTTCCCCAGTAACGGTTATAGTTCAATTCTGTGAGTTCTCTTCCTAACAGGCACTCTGCAGGAGTTCTATTTTGCACAACTTCTCAAAAGAGCTGAGTGAACAGAAAAGAGATGTAAATCTCTCTCTTTCAAAATTATTTTTTGAGAATCTGCTTTTTACAGCTTAAAGAGATCCTGAGTGAACAGCAGGGTGCAAGCTCCAAGCCTCAACCATAGATCAAGGAGAGAGTCACATCCCCTGTGATAATCCCTTCTCCAAATAAAGGCAGGAGGGCCAACTCTTGGACTTTTGTTGTCCACCGCTGCCACTAAGAAAGAACTGGATGCAGCAGTTTCTCAACTATACCTTGCCATTTTTACAACCCCCTTTAAAAAGCCCCAATAGCTGGTTTATGGGGCCAGCACATTCTTCCTCTTTCTACCTCCATGCTGGTCCTTTTCCCCATCCCCACCAGGGAAAAGTAAATAAACCTTTTCTTTCTATCCTAATCTTTGTCTAGAGAAATCTTTCTCAAAACCCGAGTGCACAGCCAGGCTCAGTGGCTCACGCCTGTAATCCTAGCACTCTGGGAGGCCAAGGCAGGAGGATTGCTTGAGCTCAGGAGTTCAAGACCAGCCTTAGCAAGAGCGAGACCCCATCTCTACTATAAATAGAAAGAAATTAGTCAAAACAACTAAAAATAGAAAAAATTAGCTGGGCACAATGGCACGTTCCTGTAGTCCCAGGTACTCGGGAGGCTGAGGCCGGAGGATCACTTGAGCCCAGGAGTGTGAGGTTGCTGTGAGCTAGGCCGATGCCACGGCACTCACTCTAGCCCGGGCAACAGAGTGAGACTCTGTCTCAAAAAAAAAAAAAAAAAAAAAAAAAACTCGAGTGCACCAGCGTCTCTACCCTAACATTTGATGGCCCGAACTGGGTCTTTTCTCTGCCTCCACATGGGGAGAAGTTACTTTTTTCCTCTGTGAGGGAACTATTTCATCCTCTCATTCTTCTACCTCCGGACACGGAGCTGCTTCAGTCTTGAAGCTGCTTCCTTCTCTGTGATTCCTAGGACATCCCTCTCAGTGCCTTCAAACCGTTGAGAATTTGGTGAGTCTCCTGGTCTCTGGGAACTTTGGGAATGGTCATATACGCAAAGTGGAGAGTGGTAGCTTTTCGATTTGGTTTGGTTTGTCTTAATCAAGGAAAAAACCCGGCGCTAGGTCTACCACTTGGGAGGGTGGCAAGCAGGGATGCTTCCTAACCACTCTTTCCCAAGGCGGGCACTGCCCCCTCAGTCATCACCCGGACCCAGGGACACCTGGCAATGGGAAAAACTTCAAGGTTGCAAACTGAGTCAGAGGCTGAGAATACACATTCTCTGGCCCAGATCACTAGAGGTTTTGATCTGACTCAGATTTTGGGGGACGCCCTCTCAGATGTCTGGCAACATGTGACAATCCCGAAAACATCCTTTTCTTTCTCCTAGTTGTCATGGGCAACAACCAATCGGCTCCACCTAAGGACTTCCTATTGGGCTGTCTTCTTAAGAATTTGAAAACTTTGGAACTCACTGACCTCCAACCTAAACGCTTAGTCTTCTGTTGCAATACAGCCTGGCCACAATATAAGTTAGGTGACCCGGAGGTCTGGCCCAAGAAAGGATCTCTAAATCATAACACCATCCTCCAACTTGATCCTGTTGTTGCCAACATGTCAAATGGTCTGAAGTTTCCTATGTACAGGCCTTCTTTGAACTCGCTAAATAGCCCATTCTCCATTCTACTTGTCACATGTTACTTCTACTTCCCCACTCTCTTCTTCTTCTGACTTAGGTGACATTCCTCTCTCAGCTCCCTACTCTCCCTCCTTACCAGCATTCTCCTTCGGCGCCACTGCCTCCCCCTTTAACTCCACCGCCTTCACTGCCTTCTACTTCTCCCCCTCCTTCTTCTCCACCTCCACCCCTCTCGCCTGGCCACACCTGCTCTGGCTGCCCAAACCCCTCCCCACCTGTGCTCCAGCTACCCTCTGGGAAGCTGCTGGTGCTGAAGGCATTCTCAGAGTCCATGTCTCTTTTTCTGTTTCATCTCTCTCAAAGAGAGGTCAAACTGAACAGTTTCTTGGCTGACCCCTCAAAGTTCTCTAAGGAATTTGAATATCTCACTGTTTCCTATGACCTGTCATGGAGAGATGTCCATGCAATTTGCACCGCTTGTACTACTACTGAGGAAAGAGCTCACATTTGGTCTAAGGCTAGGAAGTACGCAGATAATCTTAATTGAAGGCAGCGTGAAGCTTACGTGGTTGGCTCCACAGTGGTCCCAGAACAGGACTCAAATTGGGATTACCAACAGGAGTCTTCTCATGGGGAGCAGTGAGACCATATGCTTTCCTGTCTCCTAGAGAGTATGAAGAGGGCCACTGCTAAACCTGCAAATTATGACAGAGTTAAAGAAATTACTCACTACCAGGATGAAAACCCAGCTCTTTTCCTTTCACAATTACCCAAGGCATATTGCCTCTTTACTAATTTAGATCTTAATACCAGGGAGGGAAAAACTATCTTGGCCATGCACTTCATCTCCCAATCAGCCTCCGAAATTCGGGGTAAACTCCAAAAGCTTGAGAAGGGGCCTCATACCCCATAAGTGGAACTTTTAGACCTGGCCTTCAAGGTCTTTAATAACTGAGATGAGGAAAGGAGAGAGGAAAAAAGGCAAAGGGACCAGCCCAGAGAAGAAGGAAGCTTTCAAATGGTGGCTACCACTGTGGGAGAAATTTTTTGGAGACGAAGTGGATATCCTGGCGGCTCAGGTAAGAAGACACCAGGATGACAGCCTGCTTCAGGAACTGCACCCTGATTTACCTGCAACCAGCTAGGGCATTGGAGAAAGGCGTGCCCCAGGAAGCAGGTTTCCACCAGGACTATGCCCCAACTGTAAAAAGGAAGTGCACTGAAAGAGTGAATGTCCCCTTCTTAAGATGGGAGATTACATTCGCCCTGCAGATCCAGCGAACCCCCCTGTGCAGGCCCCCTCCATGCCCACAGAGCTTCTGGGACTCCTTCAGTCGTACCGACGAGCTCTGGCTCTGGATTTGGCTCCACTTCACTATATCAAAATGGCCAAGCCTAGAGTAACTCTCTCTGGAGCAGGTAAGCAAATTAAATTTTTACTGGACACAAGGGCCACTTACTCTGCTCTTCCCGAATTTCCAGGAACCCTATTTTCCTCTCCTATCTCCATCATCTGAGTGGAAGGTAAAATACAAACCCCTCTGCGTACGTCACCACTCTGTTGCTCACTGCGAGATCAAGTTTTTACACACTCCTTTCTGGTGCTCCCCAATCGCCCCACTCCACTGTTGGGAAGAGATATATATGATGGTATTAGGCACCCAACTCCTTTTGACTTCTCTGGTTCCCTTCCCTGGATTTTTAGGAAAAGCGTTATCAGACCCTCCTCAGAGCCTCCCTATCTCTGTTCCTATTGAGGTATCTCAAAAGGTGCCCCCTGAGGTGTGCAACACCAGCACCTCAGGAAAGGCACAACATATACACCCCATTTCTATCTTCCTCAAAGACCCTACTCACTTACCCTGTAGGACTCAATACCCTCTTAAGCTAGATGACCTTAGGGGACTCAAGCCCCTAAGTTTCTACAATCTGGCCTCCTTTACCTTACCAACTCTTCCTATAGTATCCCTATCCTTCCAGTGAAGAGGCCTGACAGTTCCTACTGCCTGGTCCAGGACCTATGCATTATTAATGAAGCCATTATCCCCCTATATACAGTAGTCCCCAATCCTTGCACTCTGCTTAGTACTGTACCACCCAATACACAGGTTTTCACGGTCCTTGACCTCAAAGATACCTTCTTCACTATACCTCTCTCTCCTGACTCCCAAGACCTATTTGCTTTCACCTGTACCAACCCTGACACACATCATTCACAACAGCCCACATAGACATCTTTGCCCCACGGATTCCAAGATAGCCCCCTCTTTGGACAGGCTTTCTCCCGAGACCTGTATCCACTTTCTCTACCTGACAGCTCACTTCTCCAGTATGTTGATGATCTCTTCCTTTGCAGTCCTGGCCATTTTACTTCACTTCATAACACTATGACCCTCCTCACACATTTAGCACATAAAGGAAATGGGGTTTCACTAGGAAAGGCTCAGATTAATCAACTCACACTTATTTGGGGTTCCAGTTATCTCCAGGAAAGCAAGCTATTACCACCCAGCGCAAACAACTTGTTTCCTCTATGGATTCCCTGGCAGCCAAAGGGATCTTAGAGCTTTTGGGGGGTTAACAGGCTATTTTCATATATGGGTTTCCCAATATGGGCTCATGGCTAAATCCCTATATGAGGCCCTCTGAGGCCCAGAACAGGAATCTTTAGATTGGAAGTCCCCTCTCCTGCAAGCCTTTAAGGGCCTGAATGCTGCACTTGTAGAAGCCCCCACTGTAGCCCCTCCTAACCTTAGCAAGCCTGTCTATCTGTATATGCATGAACAGGGGACAGTTGCTCTGAGAGTATTAGGACAAAAGTCAGGACCCAAGTTCAAGGCTGTCACTTATTTCTCTTAAGAATTTGGATAACACTGCTAAAGGATGGACATCCTGTCTAAGAGCCCTGGCAGCCACAGCACTCCTTGTCCAAGAAGCCAACAAACTGACTTACGGACAGCCAACTCAGTTTTATACCCCTCATCAGGTTCTCAATGTCTTAAACAACAGAGCTCATCACTTTCTAACCTCTAGCTATATTACTCAGTACCAAACCTTACTTATAAATAACTCTTCTATTATTCTTCTCCTATGTTTAGCCTTAAACCCTGCTACCCTGCTTCCCATTTTTCCTGAGCCCCCAGAATACTCCTGCCTAGAAATCTTGGAGGAATCCACTGCGGTTAGACCAGACCTCTCTAATTTCCCACTGCCTTGCCCAGATCATAGTTGGTACACTGATGGAAGTAGCTATGTTTGAGATGGCTATCGCAAGGCAGGATACCACTACTCATACAGTAGAGAGTGCTCCTCTACCATCTGGCACCTCCACTCAAAAGACAGAGCCAATCGCCCTGATTAGGGCCTTACAATTAGGTAAAGATCAAAGACTAAACAGCTACACTGACTCTAAGTATGCCTGTCATAGTCTACACTCTCATGCAGCTATATGGAAAGAACGAGGACTTCTCACTGCACAAGGCACTTCTGTCAAACACGCCAATCTCATCATACAACTCATACAGGCAGCTCAATTACCTAAACAAATAGCTGCTATCCACTGCAAGGCTGCCCCTTTCAGTCTCCCGTTATCTATGGAGGATACATTCTAAGACCCCCAGTGGATGCCTGGAACCGTAGATAGTACTAAACACTATATATACGATGTGTTTTCATATATACATACATACTTATGATTAAGTTTAATTTATAAATTAGACACAGTAAGAGATTAACAATACACTTTAATAAAAGTTATGTGACTGCCTTTCTCTCTCTCTCTCTCAAAACTCATGTTGAAATTTAACTGCAATTGTGACAAGAGGTAGGACCTTTAAGACGTGATTAGATCACAAGGGCTCTGCCCTCATGAATGAATTAATGCCACTATCACAGGAGTGGGTTCCTGATAAAAGGATGAAGTTTGACCCCCATCCTTCCTCTGTCTTGCACATTCTCTTGACATATGATGCTTTCAGCCATATTAAGGCACAGCAAGAAGGTCCTCACCAGATGCAGCCCCTCAATCTTTGACTTCCCAAAACCCAGAGATGTGAACCAAATAAATCTCTTTTCTTTAGAAATTACTCAGCCTGTGGTATTCTGTTATGTAGCAGAAAATGGACTATATTTTAGGTTAGGGTAGTTGTAGGTCATCCAGGTAGAGATGTCCAGAATTCAGGAGGATATACATAGGAATAGGTGAGATGCTTTAAGGTATCTGAGCCAAAATGCCTTTTGGAGAAAGAGCAACAGTTAGGAAGCTCAGGAGAAAAACGGAAGATGGAGTTACAGTTTGTGGCAGTTTGGGGAGTCATCAGCCTCTAAAAAGGTTATTGAAGTCATTGGAATAAGCAAGACTGCTCAGAAAGAAACTTTAGAGCCAGGGGAGAAGGCAAACGACAAAACCTTGAGAAATACCAACATTTTAGGAGCAGCAGAGGAGGAATAACTAACTGAGACTGAGGTAAACTGATCAAAGAGAAACAAGGAGAACCTAAGAGGACTGATGATATGGCAACAAGGGAAGAGGGGTTCAAAGAAGGAAGAGGTTCCAAGAATGAAATGACACAGATCAAGGGTAGTAAGTAGTGAGAAGAGACCTTGGCAAAATAGGTATTTGTGGACGAAATGAAAAATGAAGTAATTTACTTCCGTAGTTTCTGTCAGCCATAGTCTGGTTCTCTGAGGGGCAGTGTTAATCAAAGCTCAGCACTTGATCTCGAGGCCATGTCAGAAGAAAGAGAACAAGTGGTTTGAGGATAAGGAAAGAGAAGTTACGTGACTTTGTCTGCAAAGGAGGAAAAACCTTTAAGAAGATTGTTAGTCATGAGGAGTCTGCCCTCATGAATGGATTCATGATGTTATCATGGAAGGGGTTAGTTATCACAAGACTGGGTTTGTTTTAAAAGCAAGTTCACCCGATTGCCTTGCTCTGTCTTGTGGGCTTATTTCTGCCTTCTACCCTTCTGCTAACGGATGACTTTCACTAGATGCCAGCACCATGCTCTTGGATTTGCCAGCCTCCTGAACTGTGAGAAATATGTTTCTTTTCTTTTTAAATTACCCAGTCAGTGGTATTCTGTCATAGCAGCAGAAAACAGACTAAGACAACTGTTAATAAAGTATTGCATTAAATTAGTTGTCAGGAGAACAAGAACAATGCTGGCTTTGGTACTAGTTAGCTTTGTAAATTATCTTTACCCATATTGGGGAATCCATATGTGAAATACCATAGGTTGATATTTCTGAATTATGAATCAATGTTAGGAAGTTCCAGGGTAGATGTGAATTTAAGTAAGTGGTCTTCCCCTGTTCAGATAGTTGAAGATACTTAAAGGTAGCTGCCCATCTGAATTGGGGGGTAGGATATGGATAACTCAAAATAGTAGCTAATAAAAGTTTATTCCATTTGACTTTGAAAAGCATTATTTTAAGAAAACAAATATTCTGGAGAATTAAAAGGAATCTTAGAATAGATCCCAAAATCAGAGAAAATTATTTTCTTTTATGAATTACTGTGAATTAAAATTTGACTATATTGTATAAATTGCTTGATAATTCATTTAGTATAATGTTAAAAGTTGAGATTCTAAACTCATGTTACAATTTTCTGACTCTGAAAGCCTTTTTAAAATATCAAAGTAGTAAATTTAATTTTTTACTTGAAACTTAAATTTTTCTTTGCTAAATGAAATAAAATTACTGACTAATTGATTAACTTTTTTACTTTAAATGTTTTAATTTGAATTTGCATTTTTTTAGTCCCTCAAATTGCTGTGTAGCATATTTTTAGATGGAGGTAAGTGGATGGTAGTGGAGAGAAAAGCTTTGGTATTAGACATACCTCGGTCACAATTTCTCACCAGCCCTGTAAACTTGAGCAAATGTCATGACTCCTGAGTGCCTCAGATGATCACCTGTTAAATGGAGATAATAATACCTACTTTGCAGGATTATTGTAAATGATTACATGAAGAAATATGCAAAATCATTAGCATAGTGCTTGGCCCACTGTAGACACTCAGTAAATGTCAGTGTTAGGGTGGAGTGCTTGTGTAGAGTTGGTGCACGTGGGTATGAGAAAAATTTCTCCAAAGATTAGGATAGAAGGAAGAAGTTTATTTAACTTTCCCCAAAGTGAGAAAGGGCCAAACACAAGAGAGGAAATGGAAAAGTGTGTTGGCAGAGAGAATCAAGTATTTAGGCTTTTTATGTAGGAATTGTAAAAAAGGGGGGGGGTTGAAGATGACTTATCGCTGTAGCCAAATTAACAGCATATTGTGAACGCTGTCTGCTCCTCTTGCCTCTTGGCAGACAGATAACAACAGAAGTGGCTATCAGATGTCAAAGATCTTGTCTGCAATCTAGCCCTTAAGATATAATTTGGGGCAGGATCTGAGGCCTAGTGTTTGCTCCCCTGCTGTCCATCCAGGGGCTTCTCAGGAACACCTTTAGGCTATAGAAACAGATTGTAAAGGCAGTTTTAGTCAATAGGTCTAGCAACTGTAAAATAGAAAAATTTAGGTTTCCTTTCTGTCTGCTGGGCTCCTTTTAGATGTTATGAAAACAGAGCTCTGCAGGATGCCTGTTAGCTAGGAGGAGAGAAACAGAGAGAGAGCTCATAGGATTGATCTCTAGCTGCCACTAGAAAATTATGGGATTAGATATTTTCCTGTTATTTCAGCAAGGCTGCCTTTACAGTCAGGTTTTTAAAAAATTTTTTAAAAAGTTTTTTTTTTTTAGAGATGGGATCTCGCTGTCATGCCCAGGCTGATCTCAAACTCCTGGCCTTAAGTGATCCTCCCTCCTCAGCCTCCTGAGTCACTAGAATTACAGGCATGAGCCACCACACCTGGCTTGGCAGTTATTTTAATGTCAATAAACCTTATAGACTATAGCTATCCTTTCAATATTATTAAAAAGTATATTCTACATAAGTAGAAAAGATTGCAGATTTCATATGAATAAAAGTTCTCCCTCAGTTAGGCAAAGGTTTGTAACAGAGGGAACGGCCTGGGGAAAAAAAGGGGGAAAAAAGTTTTTGTGTCTTTTTAAAACTTCCACACTCTTTTGGGAACTGCAGCCTGGCCTGCAACCCTGAAGCAGGTTAAGTCTTTTGTTAGAACTCCCAGGTGGTGCCAGCGTACTCCATCCCCCCACTCCTTGCCGGGCAGCAGGCAGAGTTCACAGGCTTTGTTTTTGGCAGAGATGGGGCAATTAGAATAGTTAACCACAGTAATTGCCTGAAGGCAAGAACTCTGACTTTAAAAGCTCTATATTTCTGCCTATGTTTAGGGAATTTGGAATTTTGAGACCATTAAGGTTTACCATATTTCCTCCTTTGTTAGCAAAGTAAACTCTCTTTCCTTCCTCCTCAAACCGCTTGTCCTCGTTCTTCTAATTCAGCCTCCAGGATAAATGGTCAAGCTTTCAGTAACAGGTTAATATGTGTTGGATGTAGGACCACACTCCCTTATATGGAATTCTGAAAACATTTTTTCTAAAGATCTAAAGTTTTCATAATTCATTTAGCAACAAAATATGACCTGAATTCATTTTGTTAGGTAAATCCTCACCTGAACTTACATGAGGTCTTTATTGCATTTGGTGTAAATTTTTCTGTGTTTCACTATAAGATTAATTAATATTTTATTATGGAGTGCTACTGCAGTCCCTCCTGCTCTATATTATAATCCTAAAATCTAAAAACTCTGAATTATGAAACGTAACTGGCCCCAAAGATTTCTGATAAGATACTGTGAAGCTGAACTTGCTTTCTTGGCCTGCTACACTCAGGGTTTGCAAAAGAACAAAAGTGAATGGAATAAAACAGTCTCACCATTTGCTTAATTGTTTAGAATCTCAGAAGACTGAAGAAGTTTGCCATTTGTACTTTATGAAGCTACGTTCTGGCCTCACCATAGAAAAGAAGGCCTGTTACTTTAGGAAAAAAACCACCAAAAGGTCTTCTTTAGGAAAGAACACACCAAAAACAGGTAAGGGGAACTGTATACTCCCTGGCAATAGTGCTACGTATCTATTTGCATTCACTTACCACATTTAAGTATACAATTTTTTTTGTCACCCAAATTTTCCTTCTGGGAAAGAGTAAGGATGATGAACTGTTTTCTAGCCATTTTAAAAAGGGCATATAAAGAGTTTTTAATAGCATGAGAGAAATGGTTATGTTATCATGTTAAGTGAAAACAGAGGATACAAAATTATATATAAATATGTTTACAATATTTAAGTGATTGTTTTATTTAAAGGAAGTAAACTAAGATGTTAATAGTGGTTGCCTTGTGGGTGTTGAGATGAGTTTTCTTCCTCCTGCTCTCCAACGGCTGTGCCCAACTGGGGTATAAGTGTGCCAGGAGGTCCCTTCAGACCATGGGGTGGCCAAAGCCCTGAAGTCAGTCACTACTGTCAGCAAGCAGCCTTCTCTGGGAATCCTCACAGGGGCATTTGTGCAGGGTGGGGACTCACAGTCCACCTCCATCTCCACCCTGTCCTGCAGGTGGAAAAGAACCTCTGTCATTCGCTGCTTATCGAGAGGAGTCTACAATGGAGCATTTTGCCTTTGTTATACCTGAGATCCAGAAATATACTAGAACACTTCAGTTTCCAAGTGCCACAGGTGTGACTGGTCACAGGGTGTTGTGCGGGTGAGGAGGGAGATAAGACACAGGACCCTGGCAAGTGCTACTCCAGGTGGAAGCCCCAAGTTTGTGTCTTCACTTGTATCAGAAACTTCTGTCCATTTGCAGCTGATGTGCCCATTTAATGGTATCCAAACTAGGTGTATGGTAGCTGTTCTAGTAATGCATATGCATTCTATAGTTAGCACGCCAATAATATTTTGAATGCTTGTTATGGACTGGAATCCCATATACATTATTCTTGGTGAAATTATATTGTCCTTTGGACAAAAACACATTATCTGCCCAAATTTCAACATTTTGACCATGAAAGAAAAGGAAGAGCTACTATATTCTCTAAACATAATTTCAACACTTTATGCATTTTATTTATTTATTTTTTTTTTTGACTAGGCTCTATGGTTACAATATACATTTTAAATAGCAGTTAAAATGGTTTTAAATTTTATCACCTACTTGTTCAAAGTTCCAAGTTGATGGTGACTATCAAGAAGTGAAGAGAGAAGTCACTAAGAAAACATAACCAGGAAATTGCATGTTGCCATTTCAAGCATTATTCCTGATATAAATTCCCAGAAGTAATACTGAAGTTCCTTATTAAGTATTTCTAAATCATTTACTTTGAATTCCATATACAAATTCAATTTAACATTCTCCTTAATATTTTGCATATTATTTTTTCTTAGCATAATTTTATAATCATAAAGAAAATATGATTTTTTTCCAGGCCCCATATAGGTAGTCCTTAAATCTGCTCCAGATTACTTCATCAGGCTGTAAAAATATTATCATTTTCTACATGTGCTGTGACATTTTAAGAAAACTTGGGAGCAGTGCACTAAGTGTCCCTGTTATTTAGGCAGAGGATAGAAGAAGGCTCACGCCTACATTCCTCAGGACTGTTGGAAATCTGAGTGATGCCACACCTTGTAGAAGGACATTTCTTTATCCATGCCTATCCAAATACAGTCCCTTCTTTCCCACAGTCCCCAGATCACAGGGAGTCAGGAAGTGGAAGTTTCCTCAGGCAATGTCTACCACTTCCCATCTTCTTCCTCTCCCCCATACCCTCCCATAGAACACTACATGGCCTTCCAGGGCCTTTGTGCAGGAGACTAGCACCTTTAATCCCACTCAGGTGTCACACCTCAGCCTTTGAGCTATGTGAAGCTTGTGCCAAAGACTTTTATCTGTACAATAGTGACAAAGTGCAGCTTAAATTGTAAAAAACAAATCCTTTGAGAAAGCATTTTTTTTTCAAAAGTTGCCAAAAGAATTGTTCCTAACAATAAATTTTTTGAATTCTTAATGGCAGGACTTTCACCTATTACAGAATCTTTTGCTTCCCTAAGCACATACAATGATCAATCCGTTACTTTTGTTTTGGAGGATGGAAGTTATGAGATCTATATTGAAGACTTGAAAAAAGATCAAGAGAAAGGTAGAATATTTCCTTTTGTCTATAATGATATAATGATGACTAGTATTTTTACTTTAAATCTACCAAACAATAAACAATGGATTAATTTAGACATGGCAAACAGATCATGCTAACTCCAAGGCCTTGATGGTAGATGACTGAACATCACTATGTTGAAAAGGATTCAGAAGCGTAGTCAGGGTTCATCAGAGAAGAATGCTGATATCGAGAAGTGGTATCTATTGTGAGGGGTGGAAGGAGGGATCATATGTAAATTACCCATCATCTGTAAATTACACACTGATCTCTCCAGCCTTATCAATATCACCAAAGTACAACCTTCAATAAAAGACTATGTCAATGCTATGAACAATATTTTAAATATTATAACAATTGTGTTAAAGAATTCACTAGAGTATGTTCATACATTTGAGACCTTTCTCAAAACACAGAAGTTTTTCTTTTATTGATATATAATAAAAGGGGAGGATGTTTTCTAATGTTATATGTATGTTGGAACTGAAGACTTTTGATAAAATTATATTTCACCAAAGGAATTTTATATATTATCTTTCAGATAAGGTGTTACTGCGTTACTACGAGTCTCAGTGCTCCTCAAGTGAATCAGGTAGTTTGAAGGGCTGAGTAGCTGTAGGGCTTGAATTCTTAAATTTGGGGTAAAGATAAATCCAAAATCCTCCACAGGAAAATACGACAGTCTCAGAAGATTCTCTCCAATCCAAGCTCATGGTAAAATCGTAGATTCTTAGAGAGTTTACTCCATCCCATCCATTTTACAGTTTAATAGTTAGGATAAAGGTTTGGCTACATTTAATAGAGATCGAAAATAATAGTAGCTTAAGCTAGATAAACTTTATTTCTGTCTTTGCCAGGGCTGAAACACAGTTTTGCTTAACAGGTTGTCCAGGAACCTAGCTTCCATCTTGTGGCTCTGCCGCCATGCATGGTTCAAGATTACTTGCTACCATGACCATGTCCAATCAGCAGAACAGAGACAGATAGAAGCATACATTCTCTTTCCCCTTAAGGGCATAACCTGGAAGCTGTACCTCACACTTCCTCTCACCTCCCATGGTCAGAACGTAGTCCTGTTGCTGTACTTAGCCATAAGAAGCCAGGCTGGGAAATGTTCTATTATATTACAAGAAGAGGAGTTGGGGGTCAACTGTCAGTGGCTTTACATGTAGACAGGGACGCTGATGTCCAGAGAAGTGCCCGTTAGAGTCACAGTTCTCCAATTAGAAAGCATGTAAGAAAACTAACTTACCTCCAATTGGGAAGTACCCTCTACTTATCCAATGACTCTTTGGTTTCATTTGAGTGAAAATATTTCCAAGACACCTTTTGGTGAATGAAATAGTTATTTTAGACTCTTTTCTTGGGTGTTAAATTCATTTAAACAAAGATGAGTTACAATTCTTAACTTTATCATTTGCAATTTCTTAATTGTAAGGTGACAGTGTCGATGGTAAGATGTTAATGGTAAACCTGGGCACTACGAAAGGCCATTGGCTGCATGCCAACAAGAAGGAGCACTCTGTGGAGGTAATAGAAATATGATTCTATACTGTCATGATTGACTCCACTCATTTGTGTAGATTTGGGTGTTGGGGTATTTTGTAGGACTTTGTTCTATTGTACATGAAACACAATCAGATACTATTAATGACTTGCTTCTGGAATAGGGAGGGAAATGGCATGAATGGCCTTGCTACTGAAAATCTGGTCTTTACCAGCAGCACTACATCACCTGGGAGCTTGTTAGAAATGTAGAATTTCAGGCTCCTCCAGAATAAAATCAGAATCAGCATTTTAATGCATCTCTAGGAGATTCATACATACATTAAAGTTTGAGAAGCACTGCTATATAGAATCTCAAATCTTTTCTATTTGGCTTTAGGAACTACTATGTTCTTCTAGGAAGTGTTTCTTTGTATAATATAATTTTCTTAAGCAAATGCAAAAATAATTTCACACTCTGAGCCTGCTTAAGGGAGGGTCATAAACATTTCCATGTGCCAAGATTTACAAATAGCCTAACAATCTATATTCCAATCATAGGATTCTGATCATGGCATATTCTTCTTTAGTTAGTAAATAGTATTATTATATTGGTCACAATGAATAATTATAAATATCTTGAGGAACAAACAAGCCAAAAGCAGAGAAAATAAAGAAAACAGGAGAGTATAATATAGAACAGTGGTCCCCAACCTTTTTGGCACCAGGGACTGGTTTCATCAAGACAATTTTTCCACAGACGAGGGGGTGGGAGTCTGGGGTGGGGCGGTGGCAGAGCTCAAGCAGTGATGTGAGCGATGGGGAAGGGAGCGGCTATAAATACAGATGAAGCCTTCACTTGCTTGCCCCACCCCTCCACCCTACTTACCTCCTGCTGTGCAGCCCTAGTTCCTAAGTTTCACAGAAGACAATTTTTCCATGGACAGGGGTAGGGGAGCGGGGGTCAGCAGAGCTCTGGCCAGGCCACAGACAGGTGTAGTTCTGTGGCCCAGGGATTGGAGACCACAGTTACAGAAGAAAAATTATATAAATACAAGGCCAGACACAGTAGCTCATGCCTGTAATTCTAACACTTTGGGAGGCTGAGGTGGGAGGATGACTTAAGGTCAGGAGTTTGAGAACAGCCTGAGCAAGAGTGAGACCCATCTCTACAAAAAACAGAAAAATCATCTAGGTGTGGGAGTCACACCTGTAGTCTCAGCTACTTGGGATGCTGAGGCAGCAGGATCTTTTGAGCCCAGACGTTTAAGGTTCAAGTGAGCTATGATGATGCCAATGCACTCCAGCCCAGGTGACAGAGAAAGATCCTGTCTCAAAAAAAAAAAAATTATATAAATGCACAAAATTATATAGCTAACTAACACAGCCATGTAAGGCATTATTAACATAAACAATGGATGGTAACCAGCATCTTCCTTAACAAAATGCTACAAAGTGTACATAACAGAGTGTTTGGCATGTATAACTACTTAATAATAAAATCTGACTCAGCTTTATTATATAACAAGTGCTCTGCTAAATGTTTTACAAATACTATGGGGTTATTGTATTGGTCCGCTCTTGTGGTGTAAAAACCATCCCCAAAACTTAGTTGCTCAAAATAATAATCATTATTCATATGTCTGTAAGTACATTGGGGATTGACTGATCTAGAAAACTAGCTAGACTGAAAAATTGAGGCTGAGGCTTGCGAGGTAAAGCAACATGCCCAAGACAGTACATGTCAAAAGAGGGTACAAATCCAGAACTGCTGCATGCAGATCTGGTCGTTCTAAGCCATCCTGCCTCTCTAAGTATTGATTATCAGTGAATCAAATCGAATCCACCCCTCGCCGCTTTGGCCCCCTATTCACTTCTTCCTCCCTCCCCTCCCCTACTCACTAAGCACACTTGCTAGAGATTACAACTCAAAAATAATTATTCCCCTTTAATTTCTAACACAGGGTGGTAAAGTTGACTCTGAACTTCCCATTCACCTGTGGATTGTGTTCTTTCTTGTTTCCTCAGCTCCATAAGACTGAAAAACCATTGCCCGAGCAGGCCTTCTTTGTCCTTCATAAGAAGCCCTTCAAATGTGTTTCATTTGAATGTAAGAACGATCCTGGAACGTTTATAGGCGTAAAGAATAATCAACTTGCTCTAATTAAAGTAGACTGTTCTGAGAGTTTGAGCAGTGAGAATATCATGTTTAAACTCTCTAAAACTTAATGTGAGGGAAGTTGTGGGTCTTGGATTGGGTAGCCCAAATGCCACCCACTGGAGAAGGAAGAGACATAAAGAAAGAAATGCTCAACACGCAAGGGAAATGGAGAGTGCTTAGCATGCTGTGGAATGTTTTCCTTCTTATGTAAAAATATTTTTTTCTTGTCCTTCAGTTCTGTTTTGTATCTCCCTCTGTATAACTGCATACTCAACACAAGCATCAGTGTATTAAATAGAGTATTGGTAAAGAAACTGCCAACATACTACAGAGATACAAGCCTAACTTTTACTTTTTTCTACTGTCAGCCCAGAAAGAACTCCACATTTAGAGCTGAGACCTCTGGGGAGAGTAAGGGCAACAGATCAAGTCTCTCTATAGACAGAGATCCATTTTAAAGAGCTACATAGAAAAATAATTTTCCCTGATTCCAAACAATAGCTCAAACACTAGACCTGCTAGTAAAAGGAAGACCAGATGCTACATAGGTTGACCATTTCTCAACTGGAATAAAACACCAAGTTTGTTTGTAGATGCCCTAGGCGACACTCAGATCAGCTCTCTCTTACTGTACGGGGTTATGGAACTTCGAATGCCTAAATGGCTAGCCAGGTAATATAAATGTGTGAAAAAGCAACAATAGAAAAATTAGGAAAAAATAAATCCAGTATTTGTAAAGTAAATAATTTCACTACTAATTCTTTCATTTTTAAAATTCTGGTTTTTACATACTGAGTTTCCTTTAAGCAAGGCTTTCTTACATTAGGAAGTAAAATAAATTTTAATTCAGACATACATTTTATTTATTGAGAATATCTAACAAATTCAAACATTTAAAAAAAAATACTGAGCTACAACATATTTTAGGGCACCGAAGTACCATGGAATCCAAGTACCACAGTGAGACCAGAAGTTCTCTAACCTAATAGAGCCTAGATGAGATACAGAATATTAAAATTTCACTGATTGTCCCTCATGTTTGTGGCATACTATCTCTTCTGACCCTCTATGTCTTTTGATGTACTCAGTGTCACCTTGGACAAAGTTTCTTCTAATTCTTGCTTCCCATGTACATAAGTGTTTTCATTGTCCAGCTTCCTGAAGCCCCTGCTTACCGTGGAATATTCATTTCACTTCTGTCTCTTCTCCATTTCTTTTGACTAAGCGTGTCCTTGACATAGGCTTTGCCCCCACCGAGCTTTATTCTTGTATCATCTAACCTTTGGATGCCAACACCTTTATTCTGCTTTGTCTATCTGATATTGTAGAATTTTAGATAAATCTATTAATGGGAATATTTTCTGTTGAACATCTTTGTGTTTTACTGTTACTAAGGTAGTAAAATTTATACTCAACCATATAAGAATATTTTTTAACTACTAAAGGAATATTTTTTGCTTATTTTAAAGTCTTAACAATTTCTACTATAGTTTTTCTTAGACTTAACACTTACAATAAATGGTAAACATAATAACAGAATACTTATGAAATATGGCCTTTTCCGAAAGTGTGGGCTTTTTAGTTTTTAATTTGGTGAGATCTACTGGATATAATTGCTGGTACAATATAAGATAAAAGAGGCTAAGAGTTACTGTACAAGGGTATTACAATTGTAAAACAATGTATCTTTGTTTCATTACTTTGCCAATAGTTTAACCAAAGAGACAAAAATAAAAGCAGCATCTATATCATCCCCTCTGAAAAAAAACTAAATATTTACCATGTGTATCTGTATTATACTTAAAATTATTATTAGATAACCAAATATATTTATGCTGCTTATATTCTTGAATAAACTATATTTTTCAAAAGTATGTGAGAACATAATGATTTTATCATAAAATGACTCAAGTTTTTGAAATTCTTAAGTGAAAGTGAGCATACCCTAATCCACCGATGTTGGTGTCTGAAGTAGGGCATTTGTCTGATATTTTTGATGATTCAAAACTAAGCAAGATGTTCAAGTGAAGGGATTGTGTCTTTTTCACCTCTGTACTCCCAGTACTTATCGTGGAGGGTGGCACAAAGGAAGTGTTCAGCGACTTTTACCCAAGATTAAACAGCCAACATGTAACTGCACCAGAACTTCAACCTGAGACTTCTGACTCCTTATTTAGATATCTTTAAACCAGGCTAGCTTATTTTCTGTGTTTAATTTTCCTTTTTAAAAAAAATACTTTCCACCATCATTACAGTCAATGTAATTGGATTAAAATATTCACAAGTGTGATAGCATTTTGTCACATGCATCTATTTTGATCGTCTATAATACATATTATTAGAAGGGACTTGTTCATTTTATTGTATCAGAAATAATAATTGTGTCAAAACTTACTTTTCCCTTATTTTATTTATATTCTTAGACTTTTGTATATTTATTGGATACCTTGAAATATTGTCAAGAAAATTTTATTTGAATGAGTAAAGTGACTTAGAATTAGGTAAAAACCTAAGTAAGAGTTGAGATTAAGGTGGGATTTGAAGAAAAAATTGCAAATCTAATTAAAAAACAGCAGCTTGATTTAAGTCTAAAATGACTGATTTATATAATTCTCACTTCTGCAGAACAAAATAAGCCAAACATAACAATTTCAATCTTCGTGCTTCATGCTGAGAAATTCCATGAAACATGGAGAAATCTCCAGTGGGGATTGGAGTAGCCTTGTCCCACAACTCCTTCTCCCCTCATACTATCACTCTTACAGCTCAGAAATCTCATCTTCTGCTCCCAGGTATGGTGGCTCATACCTGTAATCCCAGCATTTTGGGAATCTGAGGCAGGAGGATCACTGAAGGCCTGGAGTTTGAGACCAGCCTGGGCAACAGAGCAAGACCCTGTCTCTACAGATAAAAATTAGTCAGGCGTGGTGGCACATGCCTGTAGTCCCAGCTACTCCTACTCTGGAAGCTGAGTTGGGAAGATTGCTTGAGGCCAGGATTTTGAGGTTACAGTGAGGTATGATAGCGCCACTGTCCTCCAGCTTGGACAACAGAGTGAGGACCTGTCTCAAAAAAAAAAAATCTTTTGCAGTTATTCATTAAATACATGCCATATTACATATACTGAACTTTGCTAGACATCATGAAAGCACAAAAGAAATCTTAGCTATGCTCCTTGACCACATGGACAATATGTACTAAAACTCCAACTCCATAGTACACAGTTGCACATAGGTAAGAGAGATCAGTGTGGGTTTGTAATCAGAGAAAGAAATAGAACTGAATTCTCTATCTCCATACCTTAATACCCACGCCTGATCTATTCTGCTTTTTTTCTTTTTCTTTTTTTTTTTTGCATTGTGTTTTTAAACTGGAAATGTTTTATCTATTCTTATATCCATTCTCAAGGTTATGTTAAGCAGGTTCCTTCTGTAGGTATCAGGCAAAAGGGATAAATCCAATTGTTCCAACACCCTTAGTGGTCAGTGTTGGGCCTAGGAGGCTTAGGAATCTAAGGAATGGCTCAAGAGATGAAAGTGAATACCAGTTGGTAGTGATAATCAATGAGCTATTTCCTATTGAGGTGCCAAGATGATGAAACACTTGTCGAAGTCCAATTACAATGTCTAGCCCATAGGATACTCCCAAAAAAGAATGCATGAGGCCGTGCATGGTGGCTAATGCCTGTAATCCTAGCACTCTGGGAGGCCAAGGTAGGAGGACTGCTTGAGCTCAGGAGTTCGAGACCAGCCTGAGCAAGAGCGAGACCCCATCTCTACTAAAAGAATAGAAAGAAATCAGCTGGACAACTAAATATACATATACACACACATATATATATATATAATCAGCCACACCTGAAGTCACAGCTACTCGGGAGGCTGAGGCAGGAGGATTGTTGAGCCCAGGAGTTTGAGGTTGCTGTGAGTGAGGCTGACACCACGGCACTCTAGCCAGGCAACAAAGTAAGACTCTGTCTCAAAAAAAAGAAAGAATGCATGAAATACTGTCCAGGATATTAAGAATATAGGCTTGGTTTACTGCTTATTGGATGTGCAATTTCGCCAAGGTATGTAATCCCTTTCAATCTCTGTTTCTCCTGTAAAACAGGAAGTACCAAACATTGCAATTATCTATCTAAAATCCATCACTACCACCCCTATTTCTTCACCAATAGACCCTCATTCTTTACCAGGCAACAGTGCACTCAACTAGAAATACACTCTTTCCCAGTCTCCCATGCAGCCAGATGTGGTAACCATTTGACATGGTTTTAGACAAAAATATATAAACAGGATATCAATTAAGAAAAACTTCTTTTAAGGGAACATATCTGATAGCATGGCCTTTTTCAATCTTTTACCCCCTCTTCCTACTTGGACCATAGACATGAGCCTGAATATAGAGAAGCCAGCTTCTAACTACAAGGTGATGACTTTGGAAACAAAGATCTACACATTTAAAAATGACAAGAGGGAAAATTTAAAGAACCCTGGTGTAGTGAGCAAATATTTGTGCTATGCCCAAATCCCCTTGGATTCCTTTATACTGGATTCTTTGATACCATTTCCATGTGTGCCATATCTCATACTACCAGCATCTTCTGTGTGCTTTCAGTATCCAACACTTGCAGCTCTTCTTACAAGGATTGTCTTTATGATACTGATGTTGCTTTGCCCTTTTGCACAGAGAGATGAATGTGTCTGTGAGTTTACATTCCTTCCACCAGCCTCACAAGGCTTTTGAAAGCCTAGTTCCCTTGCCTTGGGTGGAAGGACTCTATTTTAAATTTCATTCAAAAACTCGCTTATGGGGTTCATGCTGAAGTTATCCTCTGCTGAACTTTAGCATGTGATCACATTCTTAGATTCTTTTCCCTGCCCTACCCCACCCTGACTCCCTTATCAGTCTTTCTTGGAAACACTTCCTTAGTAAATTACATCCTCATAATCCTTAACTCAGTGTCTGCTCCTGGGGAACCTAATGTAAGATACCAGGTCACATGTGACATTGTAGAGCTGCCATATTAGTCCTGTAGTACTAACTGCAAACTTCATGTTGAGAGAGAAAAATATAACCATGTCTGCTTAAGCTAGTCTTGGGTTTTCTGTTGAATGTGGCTTAAAGGAAACTTCACCCATAGAAAAGATTATGGTAAAATCTACTTCTGAGGCACTGATAAGAACTGCCTTGCACATAGCAAGCATTCAGTGAAAGTTAGCTTAGAAAAACAGACAAAACTGATGGATAATAAGAATAATTTTTCTTAGGTACAATTAGAACATAGAAGGACACAATCAAATGCCTCTACAACTTTAAGAGAATTTACCTTCTGCGAGATAAAGTAGGAGTTGGGGGAGCGGGATCAGAATGGACAAAATATGGCAGATATTGAAGTAATCTACAAAGGTCATAGGTATTTATTTACACTTCTTAACCTACAAATATATTCTTTCTTATGTGCCTTAGTCCATTCAGGCTGCTATAACAAAACACCATAAATCAGGTAGTTTATAAACAATAAAAATTTATTTCTCACAGTTCTGGGAGCTTGGAAGTCCAGGATAAAGGCACTGGTAGATCCAGGTCTCGTGAGGGCCTGTTTCCTAGACAGCCATCTTTTTGTTGTAACCTCAAGTGGCCAAAGGGGCTACCTAGCTCTTCGGGGTCTCTTTCATATGGACACAAAACCCAACCATGAATGTTCCATTTTCATGACCTAATCATGATGGTGTTAGAAGGTCCTGCCTTCTAACACCATCACCTTGGGGGTTCGGATTTCAACATAGGAATTTTGAGGGGACACAAACATTCACATCATAGCAGTATTTATCAAATATTACATTTAAATATAAAAAGGTTATAAATTACCTTTATTAGTAATAAGAGATTTGACATCAGTAAAGATTTTAAAGATATTAATAAAAAAGGAATATTATGGGCAACACTACATCAATAAATTTGACAACTTTAAGGAAAATAGACAAATTCCTTGAAAGGCACAGACTACCAAGATTCATTCTAGAAGAAACATAACGTCGATAGCCTTCTATCCATTAAGGAAATTGAATTTATAGCTTAAAATCTCACAAAGAAGATTTCAGTCTTCACTACTGTATTCTTCCAAACATTTAAGGAAGAAATATCAATTTTACACAAACCCTTTCAGAAAAATTGAAGAGGAAGAAATTTTATTGAATTTTCCTATGAGGCAAGATATGTTGACACCAAAAACAAAGGCATTATAAGAAAATAAAACTACAGACTAATATTTTTCATGAACATGGGACACAAGAATTCTAAATAAAAGTTTAACAAATCAAACCCAACAATGTAAGAAAAAGAATATAATATATATAAAGAATATGTACATTCAAAGGATTTTAAAAATACATCATTAACAAGTGGGGTTTATCCCAGGAATTGGTTTAACATTCAAAATCAATATAATTTACCATTTTCACAAACTAAAATAGAAAAGCCATATGATCAACTCAAAAGCATTTGACAAAATCCAATATCCATTCATAATAGAAACATTCAGCAAACTAGTAATAAATGAGAACTTCCACAACTTGATACAGGGAATAGACCAAAGCAAATCTACAGCTAACATCATAATTAATAGTAAACGACTGAATAGGACCAAGAACAATAAAACGATATCCATTGTCACCACTTCTATATTTTACTGGAGGTTCTAGTCATTTCGACAAGACAAAGAAAGAAAAAAGATAAAGAAGGAAGAGAAGGGAAGGGAAGGAGAGAAGGAAGGAGGAAGAGAAAGAAAGAAAGGCAGGAAGGAAGACATCCAGACTGGGAAAGAAAAAGTCAAAATGTTTTTATTTTAAAAACAACATGATCATCCATGTACAAAATCCAATGAAAACTACAAAAAAGCTATTTGAACAAATAAGTGAGTTTAGCAAGGATGCAGGATGCTATGAAATTGATATACAAAAATGAATCATATTTCTATAAAACAATAAAAAAAGAACATTGAAATTTTTAAAACGATATTTATAGTACAATTAAAATGTTTAAACACTGAGGGATAAATCTGACAAAGATGTGCAAGACCTGTACACTCAAAACTACTAAACATAGCTGAGAGAAATTAAAGAAAACCTAGTAAATGGAGAGACATAACTTGTTCATGGGTCAGAAAACCCAATATGGTTAAGCTGTCCATTCTCCCCAAGTTGATGTATAGGTGTGGTGCAATCTCAGTAAAAATCTCAAGATGATTCTAAAATTTACAGGGAAATGCAGAGACCTAGAACAGCCAAAACAATTTTGAAAAAGAACAAATTGGAGGTCTCATACTACTTGCCTTTAAGATTTACTATAATGACACATTTATGTAGACAGCGTGGTATTTTCATAAAGATAGAGAAATACATCAATGGAACAGCATAGAAAGTTCAGAAATAGACCAATCATATACACACAACTGATTATTTTACAACTGAACTGCAAATGCAATTCTATGGAAATAAAATAGTCTTTTCACAAATGGTGCTGGAACAATTGGACATCCATACACAAAACAAGCAAAACAAAAAAAAAAAAAAACAAAATGGAACTTCAATCTATACTTTGCATCATATATAAAAATGAACTGAAGATGAATCATAAGCCTAAAACAGCAAAACCTAAAACTATAAAACTTCTAGAAGAAAACAGGAGAAAATTTTTATGGTATTGGGTTGAGAAAAGATTTCTTATATATGACATCAAAAACATAATCCACAAAAGAATTGATGAATTAAAATTCACACAAATTTAAAACTTCTGCTTTTAGAAAGACACTATTAAAAGAATGAAAAGACAAGCCACAGACTGAAAGTATTTTCAAAATATATATCTGATAAAGGATTGTATCCAAAATATATAAAGAACTCTCAAACTTAATAGTAACAAAACAAAAAATCCAACTTTTCTAAATGGACAAGATATTTAAATAGACATCTCACCAAAATACAGATGGCAAATAAGCACACACAAAGATACTCACCATCATAAGTCACTGAGGAAATATGTTAAACCACAATGAGAAACTACTTCACACCCACTAGAATGACTGTAAACAAAAGACAAACAATAACTTGTATTGGCAAGTATGTAGAGAAACTGGAACACTTGTATATTGCTGGTGGGAATGTACATTTATAAAATAGTTTGGAAAATAGTTTGGCAATTTCTTAAAAAATTAAACATAAATTCACCACATGACTCAACAATTCTTCTCCTAAGAATCTACCCAAGAGAAATTAAATATATATCCACATAAAGATTTGTACACAAATGTCACAGAGGCATTATTCATAATATCTGACTACTGGAAACAACCCCAATGCCCATCAACTGATGAACGGATAAATAAAATGTAGTATATTTCTATAATAGAATACCATGCAGAAATAAAAAGGGATACAGCACTGATATGTACTACAACATTCATGAAACTCAAAAACCTTATACAAAATGAATGAAGTCAGATGTAAAACATTACAGCTTGTACAGATTTCACTTACATGAAATGTTCAGAAATGGCAAATCTATAGAAACAGAAAGTAGGTTAGTAGTTGTCTGAAGCTAAGAGTAGGAGCAAGGAATGACTGTAGATAGGGACAAGGGTTTTTTCTGAGGTGACAGAAATTTTCTAAAATTAGATTGTGATTACATAATTCCGTAAATTTTGTAAATTAACTGAAATTCATTGAATGGTACACTTGAATGAATTTTAAAGTATGTAAATTTTACCTCAATAAAACTGTTTTTCAAAATGATTTTTAATATAACATATATCTACCATATGATGCAGCCATTCCACTTACAGGTATTTACCCAAGAGAAATGAAAGCATACCTTCATACAAAGATTTGTACACGAATGTTCACAGCTGTTTTGTTTGTAATAGTCAAAAACTGGAAACAACACACTATCCACTGGTGAATGGATAAACAAACTATAGTATGCATACCTATTCAATGGAATTACTAATCATCAATAAAAAGGAATGAACTTTTGAGACCTACTAAAAAAATGTATGATTCTCAAAATAAGTAGGGTAAGTGAATAGAAGGCATATTAAAAAAAGAGTGCACACTAAATGATTCTATTTATAAAAAACTTTAGAACATCGAAATTAATCTACAGTGATAGAAAGCACATCCGTGATTGTGGATGGAAGTTATACAGGGTGGGAAAGTCAGGAGCAATCACAAAGAAGCATAAGGAAACTTCTGGGCATAATTGATATGTTTACTATCTTGGCTGCTGTGATTGTTTCTCAGGTGTATGCATATTTCAAAGCTAATCAAATTATCTTAACTATGCAGTTTCCTGGCTATTCATTATGCTTCAATAAAGCTGTTAAAATTTTTAAAAATATTTAATAGGTCTACAGTATAATAATAACTGTATTTTTGAAATGTGTTTTATTTCTTATTCAGGCTTTTATTGTATTATCCTTATTCACCACTAATTGCTTAAAAATATGATTAACTATGTTAACAAAAGCCATAATAAAGAAAAAATAGTCCACCAAGTGACGCTGCATGTTGAAATAAAACCAAAACAAAAATAGCTTTTGGTTGCCAGACCTGGGTTTAAATCATGGTCTTAGATTTATTAGTAAATTACTTCTAAAATCATTCAGCTTGTTTTTCAATCATGAGAAGGAATGAGAATAAGCCCTTCCTCACAGAGCTGTTTTGAATATTAAAAATAAGGTAAGACAATAAAGATACCCTGATGCTGTGCCTGGCATCATAGAGGAGCTCGATGAATAGTTATATTCCTTTTCTCACTTCTAAGATATAATCTAGACAGGAGAAGCATTTGACTAAATAAAACTGTTTCTAAGCAATTATCTGAAGATTGTATAAATAGAAGGAAAAAAGACTGTGTAAACACTGCCCACCCAAGAGGGTAGTATTTATTCAGAATCCTGGCAAACAAGAACTTCAGTCTTTATCGAGGTATATTCAACACTGGAGCCATTACAGAGCCCGGCTGAAACAGTCCTCCAAACTGTTGCCATCCCCAAAAGATAACAGTGGTAGCAGTGGCTTTCACTGGGTAGATGGGTTACAATGGCTTCTTTTTTATTTCTTTTTTAAGAGACAGAGTCTTACTTGGGAATTAAATATTAAATATTGAATCCGTTCCCTTCAGAACTGTTTTTGGTCACTGGGAATGAAAAAATCTCTTGAAATTATTTAACAAAAATCTGATATTAGTTCACATTCTTCAGAGGAATTCAGGGTGAATAAGAGTTGAGAACAGTCACCAGCCTGTTGCTGGTTGGGGAAGGAGTAGTTAACAGGATCAAGGATTCTCAGACCCTTAACCCTCTTTGTTCCTCACTCCACACTGTCACCTCCACACACACCGCCCTCCCCCCCAACGCCCAAGACCATCAGCTCCCAGGGTTTTAGCTATCCGCTTACAGATTGACAACTCTCCAAACCAGACATCTTTCCTCAGTTGCAAGCCAACTGTGCTTCCAATTGCCTATGGAACACCATCATTTAGATATGACATATTCTTCAAACTCAACACAACCCCAATGAAATGTATTCTTTTCCTCTATTACATCACCAGACATTCTATCTCCTCATCTCCATATTACAAGCACCTTACACAGTGGCCTGGCACTTTTGATAATTTTTTTATTAAATAATAAAGTAGTCAGTCAAGCCTTAGTGACACTGGTTTATTCCCTCCTACTTGCTGCTCTGTCCCCCTAGTTCAGAGGTTCTCAAACATTAACATGCATGAGAAACGTCTGGAAAGCTTGTAAAAACATAATTTCCTGGGCCCCAGCCACAGGGATTCTGATTCAGTAGGTCAAGATGGAACCCACAAATTTGTATTTCTAACTTGTAACTAACAAATTTAGAAGTGATGGCAACACTGCTGGTCAGAGGATCACACTTAGAGAATCACTGTCCCAGCTCATACAAGTGCACGGTCACTGATCACCTGGACTTTAGGTTACTTCTTTGCATGATCATTTTCTCATGTAGTGTGTCCTTTGGGTCTCTGATATCTGTTTTACCCTGAATTCTAGCACCTATAGTTGTCTGCCTGCCAGCTTTTTTGTTTCTACTGGCCAATCAACCTTTGCTATCAATCTTTGAACTCTCCCAGCACTTCCTCCTTGTCTAGACTAAAGGCCCTAATTTGCTCACTGTTCAGTCCTGACACTGAACCTAATATTTGCAAAGGCTGGCATCCGAAGAGATGTCAGTATAGTATAGTATAATGATAAATTTATCAAAGATAAAAATACTCAGGCTCTGCTTATCAAAGCTTCCCTAGTAAAATGAAACTAAAGAGAAAAATGACATTTTATGGACTCAACTGCCAACCACATTTCAGTAAGACCATTCCAGAAACCACAGAACTAATCAAGAAAAGCAGTCACGGATTGTGGGTTACTTTTGTGTTGGACATCCACATTAATGGAAGCATGATAATCTATGAACTTTGGTAACAGAGAGGTCTTGGTTCTAATGTCAATTTTTTCTAGCTATAGTACCTTCATACTGCTCTGAACTTCAGTCTTCTTGCCTATAAAATGGGGCTAATATATTGCTTAGACAGGGCTCTTGAGAAGATAGAATAAGGAAATGGCTGTAAGCACCTAGCATAGTGTCTGGATTATACTGGAATCAACCAATGCTAATCTTATTTCTTCCCCTCCTCATGCATTTATACTTTAGTGCCCAATGGGCCTTTTTTTTTCCTCCACAGAGGCCTACTTGTCAAAGAGTAATACTCAAGGAAAACAAACAAAAATGGCTAACTTTAGTGTTTCTTAGGCTCAAAAGAACTGGTAGCTTCTCCCTAAGATCAGAACATTACAGCTTAATGAGCCCTCAAACAGAAGTGTTTTGTGAAGTTAAACACAGGCAAGAGAACTAAATATGTTTCTACTTTTTGCTGTCAATAATATGATATTATGCAATACTGGCCTTTGTTGCTTCTGTTAAAAAGAAGGCTTTCTCTGCTACATTAAGCAAATACTTTGGAACTTTGAAATAAGCCTCAGCCAGGACACCAACAGTTTGGCCTAAATGCTCTTTCCTTAATGAGCAGTCTTATGTAATCACAGTAAAGAATTTTAAAGTACAGTGTGAACTGATTTGGTAATTCAATTTCAGGCAACTACAACTTATTTAACAGGATTTTTCCTATTTTTCCCTGGAATTGTCAAAGGCCTCATTGCTAGAGACGAAAACAGTGAAGTACCCAACATTTGATATTTGGCTATTTGAGGTAGCCATCTCTCTCCTGACATGTCCCTCCCCGTCAATGCAAAAGAGGACTAGGAGGTGATAGAAAAGTCATCTTTTTGAGAAACGCTAAGTTCATGAAGAGAAACAATCCTGTCTCTTTATCTCATGGAGACCAAAAATGAACATTTCCCATAAAATTATAAAATCTGACTAAATTTTGGGAGTCAACCAGAGAAGGAGACTGATATTTGATTCCTGGCTGGCGCCTGCTCTACTACAGGCCCTGCGCTGGTACTACTGAGCCAGGGAAGGCACACTTAGGAAAGAATATGGAATTGTCACAAACATAGTTTAAGAATCTTTAAGACTGTTCTTTCAGTATTTGACAGAACAATTAGACCAAAAAAAAAAAATCGTGAAGGATATGGAAGTCTTTGAAAACATCAATCAAATTGACCTAATGGACTTTTATTTATAAAACACTCCACCCAACAACAGCAGAGCATACATTATTTTCAAGGCACACAGAACATTCACCAAGAAATACAAAGGAATTAAAATCATATTAAGTATGTTCTCTGACCACATTGGAATTAAGAGAGAAGTCAATAAGAGAAAGATATTTGGAAAATCCCTAAATACATGGAAATTAAACATGGAACTTTTGAATAACTATAGGCCAAAGAAGAAATAACAATGGAAATTAGAAAATATTTTATTTGAATGAAAATAAAGACATTATATCAAAATTACTGGGACACAGCTACAGAATGCTTAAAGGGAAATTTACAATATTAAACATCAAATCAATGCTCTAAACCAGGGGTACCAAACCTATGGTAAGTTGTATAATTATTTCATTATATATTATGAAGTCATAATAATAAAGTGCACAATAAATTGAATGTGCTTGAATGATCCCAAAACCATACCCCCTCCACCCAAGGTCCATGAAAAAATTGTCTTCCATGAAAAACGGTCCCTGGTGCCAAAAAGGTGAGGGACAGCTGCTCTAAACCTCCACCTTAAAAACTAGCAAAAGAAAATCAAATTAAACTCAAAGCAAGAAGAAGAGAAGATATAATAAATAGGAGATATCGGTGAAATAGAAAACAAAAAAAATAGAGAAAATAAACTAAAAACTCGTTCTTCAAATAGCTCAGTAAAACTAATAAACTGTCACAAGACTGATCAATAACAACAACAGTAAAAAAGATGCAAATTATTAATATTGGGAAAGAAAGGAAATAATTATAGATTCCATAGGATAACAGAGAATATTCTGAACATCTTTTTGCCAATACATTTGATAGCTTAGATGAAATGAACAAATCCCTTGAAATCATTACCAAAGCTCACTCAAGAAGAAATAGATAACCTGAATAGTTGTATGTCTATTAAAGAAATTGAATTCGTAGTTAAAACTTTGCCACAGAGAAAACTCCAGGCCCAGATGGTTTCACTGATGAATTCTATCAAATAATTAAGGAAGAAATGATATCAATTTTACACAATTTTTTCCAGAAAAATAGAAGAGGGGGGAATACTTACCAACTCATTTTATGATGACAGCATTATCCCTAACAGCAAAACCAGATAAAGATGTATTAAGAAAACATATCAACCAGTATCCTTCTTGAACCTGAACTCAAAAATCTTTAACAAAATATTAATAAATTGAAACTAGTAATATATAAAAAGATAATACATCATCAAGTGTGATTTATTCTAAGTATGCAAGGTTGGTTCCATGTTTGAAAATCAATTATTGTAACTCTCCATATCAGGAGAATAAAAAGGAAAATCATATCATAATCTTGATAGAGAAAAGCATCTGTAAAATTCAACATCCATTCAGGATTAAAAACTCTCAGAAAACTAGAAATAGAAAGGAACTTCCTCAACCTGATTTTATAAAAAAGCATCTACATGAAACAAATTTAACCTTATCTTTAGTTCTGAAAGGCTGAATGCCTTCCCTCTACAACATCAGCAAGGATGTTTGTTCTCACTACATATATAGTATTGTACTGGAGACCTAATCAGTGCAATTAGTCAAACAAAAGAAATAAAAGGTATATGGATTAGAAAGAAGCAAAACCATCTTTGTTTGCAGATAACATGATCATATATACAGAAAATCCAAAGAATCATTCAAAAAAAACTATTAGAACTTACAAGTAAGGTTAGCAAGGTAACAAAATACAGGGCCAATATACAAAAAATTATTCTCATATACTTGCAAAAAATAATTATAAGTTGAAATGAGAAAAAACAATGTCATATTTAATAGAATCAAAATGTAAAATACTTAGAAATACATTTAACAAAAAATTTCAAGACCTATACACTGAAAACTATAGATACACCATGTATATGCACACAAAAAATCAATGTTATTAAGATGTCATTTCTTACCAAATTTATCTATAGGTTTAATACTGTCCCTCCACGAGTTTTTAAAAATAAAATTGATAAACTGATTCTAAAATTATTGTGGAAATTCCAAGGACTTAGAAGAGCCAAAAATATGTTTAAAAGAGCATTGGATAGCCGGGCGTGGTGGCTCACGCCTGTAATCCTAGCACTCTGGGAGGCCAAGGCAGGCGGATTGTTTGAGCTCAGGAGTTCGAGACCAGCCTGAGCAAGAGCGAGACCCCATCTCTACTAAAAATAGAAATAAATTAGCTGAACAACTAAAAATATATAGAAAAAACTAGCCGGGCATGGTGGCGCATGCCTGCAGTCCCAGCTACTCGGGAGGCTGAGACAGGATTGCTTGAGCCCAGAAGTTTGAGGTTGCTGTGAGCTAGGCTGATGCCATGGCACTCTAGCTCGGACAACAGAGTGAGATTCTGTCTAATTAATTAAGTAAGAGAGAGATAGATAGATAGATAGATAGATAGATAGACGAGCAAATACTGGCTCTGCACCGATGTGCAGCTCTAGCCCAGTTTGCTCTGGCTGGCTGGGATCTGAAGCTGTCCCAGCCTGCCCAACCCAAGGCAGACCGGGTAGCCTAGCCGCTGCAAAATGGCCCTAGGCGCCCCTTGGCACCCCTACGACCCAGAGGCTGTGTGGAGCTAGCAGGCATGGCCTGCAACTTACACGTAGACTAAGTGACTGGGAGTGCCCTGCCAGCCCAGGAGCTAAGGGTAGGTGCTGCTGACACTTCTCACAGCCAAATTTTGTCCTTGTTGCATAAATTCACAGATAAACATGAATGGATAACAGAAAGTGGTTTAAGAACAGTGGAAATCAGCAATTTTTCACAGGAAGCTTTGGAGGATGTTTACTGTAGTCTGCCTGAAGTTGGGACAAAACTGAACAAACAAGACTAGCTTGGTGCTTTGGAAAGTGTGAAAGCTGCTAGTGAACTCTATTCTTCTTTATCAAAAGAGGTAACCAAAATTAATAAAGCTCTTGCAGAAAATCCAGAACTTGTCAACATATCTTGTTATGAAGATGATTGGCTGATCAGGATGATATTGAGTAAGCCTTCAGAACTAGATGAACTAATGAGTGAAGAAGTGTATGAGAAACGTGTAAAACCTATTGAAAAGTGAGAATGGAACCCCTAAATAAACTACTATGAAACACAATTCTTCAAAAAGAGCACATAATGTGTGATTCTATTTAAATAGCATTCTGAAAAGCCAAACACTATATACACATATCAGATCAGGGCAGGGATGGATAACAAAAGGGATTACAAAAGGGGAACCTGTTTCCATGGTAATTATACATTTGTATACTTTGTCAAAAACTCATCAAACTATACATTTTAAAAGGATGAATTTTACGTATGAAAAGTATGGAAATTGTCTCTCAATAAAGCTAACTAAAATGGCACTTGGGCCTGATATCATGTAGTATGGAATTCATCTACTAGCCTGAGCACAAAACCTTTTGGAATTGTTAGAGAGGACTAAAACTGCAATGAATTGGAAGAGGAAGTACTGTTTGATTTTTGTGTTGTTTTTTTTTTTCATTAAAAAACAACTTGAAGTCTGGCGTTATATTATACAACGTTAAATTCTTCAGTGGAGTTGGAATTTGGTCTTCCCTAGAATAACAGGAAGATGAACTGCTTTCAGTGACAGGTAGGAGAACATGATGATAAAAAGAAAACATATTAAAATAATATGCCACTACTTACCTATTAGAATGGTCGAAATCCAAAAGACTGACAACAACAAACGCTGACAAGGATGTGGAGCAATAGGAACTCTCATTCATTGCTGGTAGGAACAAAATGCTATAGCCACTTTGGAAGAGTTCAGCAGTTTCTTACAAAGCTAAACATAGTCTTACCATATGATCTGGCAATGGCAATCTTGCTCCTAAGTATTTACTCAAATGAGTTGAAAACTTAGGCTCACACAAAAATCTGCACATGAATGCTTATTGCAGCTTTATTCATATAATTGCATAAAATTGGAAGCAACCAAAATGTAAGTTTTTACCCTTCAACCTCTTCCTCCCACCCGTCTCCCTGGATTCCAATGGCCTTCAAATCTCTTTGTGAATGTGTGTGCCCATCGTTTAGCTCCCAATTATTAGAGAGTCCATGTGGTATTTGTTTCTCCATTCCTAAGATATTTCACTTGGGAAAATGGTCTCCAGTTCCATCCAAGTTGCTGCAAAATACATTATTTCATTCCTTTTTATGCCTGAGTAGTACTCCATGAGGGTTGTGTGTGTGTGTGTGTGTGTGTGTGTAAAACATTTTCTTAATCCACTCATGAACTGACGGGCACTTAGGTTGATTTCACATCTTTGCAACTGTGAATTGTGCTACAATAAACATTTGAGTGCAGGTGTCTTTTTGATAAAATGATTTCTTTTCCTTTGGGTAGATGTAGATACCCAGTAGTGGGATTGCTGGATCGAATGATAAGTCTACTTTTATGTCTTTGAGGACTCTCCATGCCATTTTCCCTAGAGGTTGTAATAATTTGCAGTCCCACCAACAGTATATAAGCGTTCCTTTCTCTCGGCATCCATGCCAGCATCTATTGTTCTTTGACTTTTAAATAATGGCCATTCTGATAGGAGTAAGGTGGTATCTCATTGTAGTTTTTTTTTTAATGGTTTTTTTCTTTTTTTTTTATTTCTGAATATTATGGGGGTACAAATGTTTAGGTTACATTGTCCTTGCACCCCCCCAGTCAGAGCTTCAAGCGTGTCCATCCCCCAGATGGTGCACATTGTATTCATTATATATATATATATATATATATATATATATATATATATACCCAACCCTTCCTCCCCCTTCCATCTGCCCGACACCCGATGAATGTTACTGCTATATGTGCACATAAGTGTTGATCAGTTAATACCAATTTGATGGTAAATACATGTGCTGCTTGTTTTTCCATTCTTGTGATCCTTCACTTGGTAGAATGGGCTCCAGCTCTATCCCGGATAGTACAAGAGGTGCTAGATCACCATTGTTTTTTGTGGCTGAGGAGAACTCCATGGTATGCATATACCACATTTTATTAATCCACTCATGTATTGATGGGCACTTGGGTTGTTTCCACATCTTTGCAATTGCGAATCATGCTGCTATAAACATTCGAGTGCAGATGTCTTTCTCAAAGAGATTTTTATCTTAGGGGGGTGAAGGGTGGCATCAGTCCTGGGGGAGGAAAGGAAGGGAGGGGATCTCTCAGGGGTTGTGAGCTCTCCCTTGTGTTTTATCTCCTTATCCTCAACTCTCAGGACAAAGGATTACCTCCTCCTCTGACCAAGGAGACAAAATCTCCTGTACATTAATTCTTGAGTCAGTGAAATTTCCAAAGCAGTGGTGTAAATATTCAGGCAATAAACAGGGGGAGCAGCTGGAGTGGTCTTCACAGTTATTTTCTCTTCTCTATCAAAATATTTAGCTCATACATAAATCTTTAAAAAAAACATTAATTTGGCATTGCATGCAAACATTCCACGAATATTAATCACCCCCTAATCACTAAACATAGCCTCTGTTTCAGCATCCCATCAGCACGTATCAAGGAAGGCTGGACCCAAAACTCAGAATCGAAGACCCAGAATATCCTTGCCCTGGATGAAGGGACGGGGCCACCCTCTGCCAGACCAGCAGGCCAACACCTGCGCTTGTCCCCCCCAGCCCTCAGAGCAATCAGCAGGCAAAGCCGCCCCCTGTGTTGCAAATAGATGTGGAGGCTATTCGGAGATCCAGCAGACTGCTGGCAGAGAGGATATTTCTGGAATGTGTCTGTTCTCCAGGGCTGGATAAGTCAGCCTGAACTCCTCGGAACTCTATTTCTTGCAAACCATGTGAATGTAAAACCATATTATTGGTTCAGAGTTCTTCAGTCTGGGTTTTTTTCTGTTTTTTAAGATATGCACAGCATAAAACCGAATACATATTTAATACACTGGGAACGTGCAGTGAGTTTTAATGAAAGTCATTAGCCCTAAGAAAAGAAAGTGAGATAATACAGAGATGGCAGGTCAATCTGCATCATCTCCCGCCCTGCCGGCTAGAGACAGAGCCTGTGGTGGCATCTACTCAACTGCACAGTCTGCCAGAGTCTGCACTCGGCTGTGCCCACAAAGAGCTCCAGCGGCTTCCACCTGGTGCGGAGGGCAAAGCTTCGGGGAAAGAAGATTCGGGCTCCGTGAACTCTCTTCCGTGCCGCAAGTCCTCCTGTAGGGCCGTCTTCGCCCTCAGCCTTGCGTGAGCAGCGAGGATGGAAAATAGAATTCTGACTTGGCCACAGTGGCAGAATAGACAGTCTGAGTAGGCAGAGTAACGGCCCCGGAAATGTCCACATCCTGATTCCCAGACCCGGTGGGTTCACATATGGCAAAGGGGCTCTGCAGCTGTGATTAAATTAAGGGCCCTGAGTTGGGGAGATGATCCTGTGTCCCCGCGGGCCCAGTGTAATCACAGGGTCCTTACGAGAGGAGCCAAGAGGATCAGAGTTAGTAGCAGCCAATGGATGTGCCAATGGAAGCAGAAGGCAAAGGATACAGGGAAGGAGCCAGGAGCCCAGGAATGCAGGTGGCTTCCAAAGCTGGAAAAGGCAAGGAAACAGATTCTCCCCTGGAGCCTCCCGAAGCCAGGATGACACCTTGATTTTAGACTTCCGGCCTCCAGAATGATAAGAGAAGAGAGTTGGGTTGTTCTGAGCCACTAAATATGCGATAACTTGTTAAAGCAGCCACTGGACACTAACACCTACTCCTAACTACCTAACCACACGCTCTGCCCCGACCTCAGCACTGCTGCCCTAGGGGCGTTGGCAGTGACTCAGGAAGTGCAAGGGGATGAGGGCTCGGTGAGGAAGGCGTTCCCCGAGGTCGGGGAGGTCGGGCTGGCATGCCAGGCAGCGGGAAAGGCAAAGACCGAGGCACAGGCGCAGGAAGCGCAGGGCATGTTCGTGCCACGGAGCGAACGTTGCGTGGCCAGACCGAGGAGGCCGAAAGAGGAGTCTAGAGAGAGGAACTGCAGCCCGGCCCCAAAGCAGGGACGGCTGTGGAACCAGGCCATGGGAAAGAAAGTTAACCATTTCCTCAGGAATTTCTCTGAACCCTCGAGCCCAGGGCAGTGGAGAAAGGCGCCCCTACGCGGGCAGAGACTCAGTGAGGCAGTGGCTCAGGGGCAAAATTTAGGGGCACCAAAAACCTAAATAATCAAGATAAATAACATTTTTGTGTCATATTTAAAAATTGAAAATTAAGGTCAAAAGGTAAGCAAAATATCAGAATTGTAACTAAGACAGGCTCGGCGACAGTGCCTTGCTGAGCGTGCGTGTCAGAGCCTGCCGCACCTGGGCCGTCACTTCGATCCCATGTTTAAAATGTTGATATTTTGTTCACTGTGGATTTGGGGCATTAATTTTGATTTTATAACCTTGCACAAAAATATCGTTCTCTTGATTATTGAGTGTTTTGGCACCTACATTGTCAGAGCCTCGCTCGCCTAGCCACACCCCTACATCCTAAAAAGAACACATTTCAGGGGCTGATCCCACCCTCAACAGCCTGGGTGGGAGAGGCCAGAAATTCACGGCAGGTTCAAATATGGAACAAGAAGAGGGAAAGAGCAGGCCTGTGCCCCATGTCCCCCGGTGGCTGGTGAAGGCTGAGTTAGGAGGGGAAGGAAGGATGTTGGAGCTGCCTGAGAAATTATTGTCTTGTTTCAGATTGAATTGAACCTTTTAATAGCTGAAAATGAGCCTAATTAGGCTCCAAAGTGGCTGAGAAAGGATGGGTTTTGCCCAAGGTCAGTCCGAGAGTGATAGAAGGTGGTGATGGTGAAAAATTAACCAATTCCCTAACTGTCTCCTGCGGAGATCGGCCCATTTAGTGGAACAGTTATACTGGCTGTTCTCCATCTATGCTCCGGCCAGATTCGGTCTCTGTCCTTCTCTGCCCTGCACAGGCCCCTGGGGGCCGATCCCTGCAAACTGCAGCCCAGGCCTTGGGGAAGGAGGAAGTAGGGGGAGGTCACGCCCATCGGCTTGCATTCTCTTCGCAGAGAAAGACGCAGGATCAAGTGCTAAAATGGAATCAATACAGTGACGCTTTGAAGAGGGTGGCGTAAGGAGTGGAACACCAACCACCCTTAACACTGGAAACTGAATTTTTAGAGCCACCGTCTGTACCTCTGGACGGTTCTCTTCATCAACTTTGAGCAGCTGAGTCAGGTCATAGCCAGCTTCAGTGCTTGCACTGTTCTGCTTAAGAAACAGTAACTACGGATAACAATCAAAATAGTGGTTCGGGGTGGCAGGAGTTGGACTAAATAACGCAGACTGTGTTTGTAACAAAGGGATCAGCGGTACAGGGCACGTCAGGAAGGATCTAATGCGCAATACCGCAAAGTAAAGGGACTATAAACCCATATCTTACCTTGGAACATTTTGTGGCCTGAATTGCCAGATGGGAGTTAATGATTCATAATTAATTAAAGGCCAAATCAATTGATTTGTATAATCGACAAAACTTATAAATTCCCATTTTACCACTTTGAGGCAGCATGGTGTAGTAGACAGAGCCAGGATTCTGGATCACTTGATAACTTCCTATGTGAGTTCTGGCAAATCTTTTAAACTCACTGAATCTCTGTTTGTGTGTAAAATGAGGATAATGCCATCTTTTCAACCGAGTAAAGTACGTGGCCCCGAGCTCAACAAAAGTGATCTACTATCAAAGGTCTGGGTCAACATGGCAATAATGGTAGAGTCTACACAATACTGAAATGTCTGGGTGAAAAATGAATATTTAAGATAGCCCTTATAATACCACAATATCAATTGTGTGCATATTTGGAAATATTCCACAAATATAGTGGCTTGTACTGCAGCCATTGCAAATGGCTCTGAATAAATCTGAGAAGGGGCATGGAAGAGACAAGTGCCCCTCAGACACCAATGCCCTGCAATGTTAAAGGATCAAGCCCGAGACATCCGGGGAGTCACTTTACAGGTAAAGCATCTTTAGGAGAAGAGGTCCAAGACAAACAGCTGAGCTGACGTTCTGAGGTCATCCTGCACCCACCACAGGGAAATTCCAAAGCTTTTTGCAAAAAAAATGTGTTAGACACCCAGGCTCCCCTTCTGTTTCCCACCTTTTTAAACTCTTCATACACTAGACAGCCTGATCCCACGTGAATATTGTCTTTGAACTCGTACTTTGCCATGCCATTGCTCTCCCGTGTTATCTCAGTAACAGGCGTCTGCATTTGCTGGGGCTGGAAGGGGATTATATGGAGACAGAGAAACTAGGAGCAAAAAGAAGACAGAATATGATGCCGACGAATAAAATTCTTCTTTACAGTCACTCTAAGGAGCTATTCCTATGCATTTCCGGTAACCTCAGTGATCAATTTCCACGGCATCAATCACGGGGAGCAGTTACCTTACATTATTAAGAGAGCTAATGCATTATTCATGGTCACGCTGATGATGATATGGTCATATTATGGTGATAATATTAAAGCACAGAAAAACAAAAAATGGGTAGGGATCGGAGCAGAAAAGTACTACTCTGGGAGAAATGGAGTAGGTTATGAACAAGCAATCTTCACAGGCTTTACTTGGCTAGGAAGAATTACAGGACTTCAAGTCTGCTTACAAAGAAATACCCAATGTCACATTTTATAACCCAATGTGCTCCTTTAATAAAACACATATTATTTAACATTGTGTCTCAACGTGAGTGATTCTATTATGAATAGTTAATATTCTTCTCAAGTGCTCGAGAACCAGAAAAGTCTGGAGCTGGAAATCAGAGGGTCAGGCCCGCTAATCTGCCTTTGTTCCCAAATCAGTGATGCACAGATTACCAAGAACAGTCTCAGGGACGGAGATAGGCAGGCTGGACAACACAGAGGATTGACTTCAAATCCAGCTTCTACGAATCCAGAGCTCCACTCATCTCTTATGCAAAATGCTGCCTGGATCGACTGCTGATTGAAAATGTCCATTTCCGGTCATATTATCTTTCCCGTCATGACCCAGTGAGTTGTTGGAATATCAGCCCAGCAACCTGCACTGCTGAGCTTTTATTTTTTTTTTCTAGTTTTTCAAATTTTATTGAGATTTCTTTTATGACCTAGCATATGGTCTAGCCTGGCAAATATTCCAGGTGCATTTGAAACAAATTCTGCATATTTTCTTCTTGGGTGTAATATCCTATAAAAGTCAATTAGGTCCAGGCAATTAATGGTATTCAAATCTTGGCCGGGCGCGGTGGCTCACACCTGTAATCCTAGCTCTCTGGGAGGCCGAGGCGGACGGATTGTTTGAGCTCAGGAGTTCAAGACCAGCCTGAGCAAGAGTGAGACCCCATCTCTACTAAAATTAGAAAGAAATTAATTGGACAACTAAAAAATATATAGAAAAAATTAGCCGGGCATGGTGGCACATGCCTGTAGTCCCAGCTACTTGGGAGGCTGAGGCAGAAGGATCGCTTGAGCCCAGGAGTTTGAGGTTGCTGTGAGCTAGGATGACGCCACAGCACTCTAGCCCGGGCAACACAGTGAGACTCTGTCTCAAAAAAAAAAAAAAATATTCAGCTACGATTGTGGACTTGCCTATTTCTCCCTTTAATTTTCTCAGTGTGTGCTTGTGCTCCATGCATTTGGAAGCTCCACTAGACACATACACAGAATGGGTATGTGTTCCTGATGATCTGGCCCTTTTATTATTACAAAATGACCCTTGTTATCTCTCATAATACTCCTTGCCTTGAAGTCTATTTTGCCTAATATTGTTACAGCCACATCAAGTTTTTTATACTTATTGTTTTTGTGGTATGTACTTTTTCATTCTTTTACTTTTAACCTCTCTGTGTCTTCCTATTAAAAGTGTATCCTGGTCGGGTGCGGTGGCTCACGTCTGTAATCCTAGCACTCTGGGAGGCCGAGGCGGGAGGATTGCTGGAGGTCAGGAGTTTGAAACCAGCCTCAGCAAGAGCAAGACACTGTCTCTACTAAAAATAGAAAGAAATTAGCCGGACAACTAAAAATAGAAAAAATTAGCCAACATGATGGTGCACACCTGTAGTCCTAACTACTTGGGAGGCTGAGGCAGGAGGATCGCTTGAGCCTGGGAGTTTGAGGTTGCTGTGGGCTACGATGACGCCACGGCACTCTGGCCTGAGCAATAGAGCGAGACTCTGTCTCAAAAAAGAAAAAAGTGTATCCTTACAGAGAACATAAAGATGGGTATTGCTTTTTTTACTGTCTGACACTCTCCGGCTTTTAATTGGTATGTTTTGTCCTTTTGCATTTAAGTCAAACATCGATGTATTGGGAATAGGGCTTTCATTTTATTGTATGTTTCCTATTTGTCCTGTCTCTTCTTTGACCCTCCGTTCCTCCTCTCCTATTGTCCTTTGGGTTAATCAAAAAATTTTAGAGCTCCATTTTAGTTCTTCTGTTGGCTTTTGAGCCACACTGACATATGTTTTTAGTGGTCTCACATAAAATCTAAGAATCTTGCAACATTATAGTTCTATTAACCCATGCCCAGTCCTGTGTACCACTATTGTTATATGACATCTACATGCGTTATAAACCAAACCCCACTGATTTGAGGAATTTTGTTAAAACAATTAAGCTTTCCTGACCAATACAGTGGCCAACTTACTCAGTCGAAGTAATGGGTTTGCTATAAGCAATGTTTGCTTAAAAAAAATGAATATTAACACTGCTATTCATCCAATTATCCAAGTGAGATATCCAGAAATCAAATAACAAGTGCCGCCCAATTTACTCCATGAATATATCTCACCTGTCTCCTCCTTCGCCCTCTGCCACAGTCCTGCTTTAGGCCCTCAGAACCCCTCACCTGAACTTTTTCAGCAGCCTCCTAACTGGTGTCCTTTGCAGACAGTCCGGCCCTCCCTCCAAGATCTACCTAAAATCCAATCTGAGTACGTCATTCCCTTCGATGGTCTCTGCATTATATGTAGAATAAGTTCCAAGCCCCCAGTGTATCACATGAGGTCTCCTCAGTCTTACCCCATCCGCGTCCTCAGCCTCGGTTCTCACTGTCCACGGCCTTCGCGCTGGGATCTAGCGTCACTAAACAGTTCGCTCTTCCCCAAATACCCCGCAGCCTCCTCACTTCCCGCGAGGAACGCCTGCCACCTTCTCTGTCTAGCACATTCTTCCTCCTCACCCCTTTTCGCCTAAAAAATCCTATTCATACCCAACTCAGGGAGTGCGCTTCCAAGAAGCCCTCACACACACACACACACACACACACACACACACACGGAGGTTGTGTTTCTTTTCAAGCTTTTTTATGATAGAAATTTTAAACATATACAGAAGTAAAAAAATGCATAATGGTCACGGCCAGTGTTATTTCATCTCTGTCTCTCTGTCTCTCTGTCTCTCTCTCTCTCTCTCTCTCTCCTCACTTATCCTCTCTACCCCTCAATTATTTTGAAGCAAATTTCAGACATTATATCATTCTAGCCATAAATATTTCTGTATGTGTCTAAAAAACTAAGAATTTTTTAAAAAACAAAACCACAGGCCGGGCGCGGTGGCTCACGCCTGTAATCCTAGCTCTCTGGGAGGCCGAGGCCAGCTCCCTTGAGCTCAGGAGTTCGAAACCAGCCTGAGCAAGAGCAAGACCCCGTCTCTACTAAAACTAGAAAGAAATTAATTGAACAACTAAAAATATATAGAAAAAACTAGCCGGGCATCGTGGCACATGCCCGAAGTCCCAGCTACTCGGGAGGCTGAGGCAGGAGGATCGCTTAAGCCCAGGAGTTTGAGGTTACTATGAGCTAAGATGACGCCACGGCACTCTACCCCAGGCAACACAGTGAGACTCTGTCTCAAAAAAAAAAAAAAAAAACAGAACCACAAAAATATTAACTTTTCCAAAATATAATCAAATATCCAATCAGTATTTATGTTTCCCTGATTGTCTCATAATTTTTAAAAACTGGTATGAAAATGGCAATCCAAATAACATGCCTGTGTTACAGCTGGTTAATATGTCTCTTCAGTCTCTTTTAATCAGATTTTAATGGATTCCTCCTCTTTTTTTTTGAAATTTTTATGGATTCATAAGCATTGTACACATTTTTATGGGGTGTATGTGATATTTTGATACAAGCATTAACATGTAATGATTATTTTGATCTGAGCATATAATGCGTAATGATCAAATCTGGGTAATTGGAACATCCATCATCTCAATTGTTTATCATTTCTTTGTGTTGGGAGCATTCCAAATGTTCCAAACTTTCCAAATCTTCTCTTCTAGCTATTTTGAAATATATTATTGCTAATTATCATCACCCTATAGTGCTATCGAACACTAGAACTTACTCCTTTTATCTAACTGTATTTTTGTACCCATTAACCAACCCCTCTTCATCCCTTGTCTGAGCCTCTGGTAACCATCCGTCTATCCACTGTCTCCAGGAGATCCAATTTTTAGTTGAACATGCAACATTTATCTTTCTGTGCCTGCTTTATTTCACTTAACATAGTGTGCTCCAGTTCCATCCGTGTTGCTGCTAACTACAGGATTTCATAGATTTTTAGGCTGGATAATATTCCATTGTGTATATATACCACATTTCCTTTATCCATTCATCTGCTGACGAACACTTGGGTTGATTCTGTATCTTCTTGTGAATAGCGCTGCAATAAACATGCATATCTCTTCGATATACTGACTTTTGGATAGATCCTGTCTTTTGAATACATGCCCAGCAGTGAGATTGCTAGCTGCCTATTCTTAGTTGTTCAAGGAGACTCCATGTTATTTTCCATAGTGGCTGCATTAATGTATCTTCCCACCAGCAGCGTGTAAGCGTTCTCCGTTCTCCATATCCTCACCAGCACTCATCATATTTTGATTTTTTGATAATAAACATTCTATTGGAGTGACGTGATATCTCATTGTGATTTTGATTTGCATTTTCCTGATTATTAGTGACATTGAGCATTTTTTCATATATCTGTTGTCCATTTGTATGTCTTCTTTTCAGAAATATCTATTAAGGTCTATTGCTCATTTTTAAACAAGATCATTTGATTTTTTGCTATTGAGTTGTCCTTTTATATTCTGGTTATTTGGTTTCTTTGTTTTTTGGTTTTTGTTCTTTGTTTTTGGTTTTTGGTTTTTCAGTTTTTGTTTTTTTGAGACAGAGTCACACTCTGTTACCTGGGTAGAGTGCAATGACATCATCATAGCTCACTGAAACCTTAAACTCCTGGGCTCAAGAGATCTTCCTGCCTCAGCTTCTCAAGTATCTGGGACTACAGACGTGTGCCAACACACCCAGCTAATTTTTCTATTTTTTGTAGAGATGGGGTCTCACTCTTACATAGGCTGGTCTTGAACTCCTGACCTCAAGAGATCCTCCCATCTCAGCCTCCCAAAGTGCTAGGATTACAGGCATGAGCCACCACACCTAGCCTATATTCTGCTAATTAATCCCTTGTCAAGTGAATATTTTGCAAGTAGTTTTTCCCACTTTGGAGATTGTCTCTTCACTTTGTTGATTAAGTCCTGTGCATAAGCTTTTTAGTTTGATGTGATCCCAACCGTCAATTTTTGCTTTGTTTGTCTGTGCTTTTAAGGTCTTCTTCAAGAAATCTTTGCCCAGATTAATGTCCTAAGGAATTTCCCCAATGTTTTCTTCTAGTGGTTTCATAGTTTCAGGTCTTACATTTAAGTATTTAATTCTTTTTGAGTTGACATTTGTATATGTTGAGATAGGGGTCTAGTTTCATCCTTCTGCATATGGATATCCAGTTTTCTCAGCACCATTTATTGAAGAGACTATCCTTCCCCCACTGAGTATTCTTGGCACTTTTGTTAAAAATGAGTTGGCTGTAAATGTGTGGTTTTATTTCTGGGCTCTCTATTCTGTTCCACTAACCTATGTGTCTGTTTTTATGCCAGTACCGTGCTGTTTTGGTTACTATGGCTTTGTAGTATATTTTGAAGTCAGGTAGTGTGATGCCTCTAGGTTTGTTCTTTCTTCTCAGAATTGTTTTAACTTTTCATGATCTCTTGTGGATCCATACAAATTGTAGAGTTATTTTTTTCTATTTCTGTGAGGAATGTCATTGGTATTTTGATATTGTACTGAATTTGTAGATTGCTTTGGGTAATATGGACATTTCAACAATATTAATTCTACAATACACGGGCATGAGATCTCTTTCCATTTTTTTGTGTCCTCTTCAATTTTTTCATCAGTGTTTTATTGTTTCCATTGTAGAGAGTTTTCATTTCTTTGATCCCCTCTACTTATTTTTTCAATGGTTTATTTGCTGAACCAATCAGATCATTTGTTCTATAGATTTTGTCACAATCTGGATTTTGCTGATTGCCTCCCTATGGTGTCGTTTAGATTTTCATTTGTCCTCTGCATATCTTATAAGTTGGTGGTTGGATCTACAGGTTTGATCAGATGCTGACCTCGTATTTTGGCAAGATCTATTCCCAGAAGGTGAGAACAATGATTTTTATATATGTATACACACATATGCACACACACACACACACACACACACACACATTTGTTTCCTAATGAACTGTTTGAGAATCCACCTGACTCTGTTAGTGGGAAGCCCAGCAGATCTCCTTGAGGTTTGCTGCTCCCCCGTCCCCAGCGTATATTGCCCAGGGCCTTAAGGGCTTACTGGGTCCATAGGGATCAGATCTGCTTCCCAACATCAGAAGAAGAGAAAGAAAAGGAGGAGCAGGAGGAGGAGAAAGAAAAAGAAAGGAGAGGAAGTAGAGAAGAGAGGAGAGAAGAAAAGAGAACCGGAGACTTCGACTGGCCCATTGGCCCAGTGGGCTCTGTCCCATCACTTACTGTCCCTGCTCAACACTGTCCCCGCATAGCCCAAGACCCACTGGCCTCCTTCCAGCTAAGACCCTTGATGGCCCAGATCTGCACAAGCAAGACAGGTGTTCTACAGCTGAGCTTCAAGTCATACTGTCCTGGTGCCTGGTCACAAGCTCTGCCATTGATCTCTAAAGCACAAGGACATGCGAGGTGCTGACTCCGCAGCCACTGCAACATTCAGGGCAGCCCCAACCTGCTCACAAACCCGAGGGTCTGGAGTGAAACCGGTCACCATCTCACCTTCCCTCATGGTGAGTTCACACTCTGAGGTCCTTGGCGTCCTTTCCCCTCCTAAGGCCTTGGTCAGGACCCCCATCCTACGCTCCTCCAGATTTCCCTGTCTTTAAACTGCAGAGAGGGCTTGGATCATCAGACCTCTTCCTTCCACAAGGCCCTCTGGCTTCTAATGCAAGCTGGTGCATTTCCCAACTACTGCCATTGCCCCCCGCAGACCTGCACCGGGAGGGGAAAAGCAGCGCTGAAGAGGCAAAGAATCCTGCCACCCTCTGCTCCCAGGACAGGAGCATCTACTGTCCCTCCTCACGCATATTGATGGGGCTACACATCTCAAAGTGACTTTCTATATCTGCCTAGACATTGAAGATGCTGCCACAGCTTTTAAAACCCAGATCCCCGTAGTATTCCAATACACAACTATCTACCTACATAATGAAGGATGGCAGAGCATACCACCTCAAAATATGCTGCTCTGGCATTGGGATTATTTTGAGCTAAAAGCACTTAAAAAAACAACAGATGCAAGAAGGGCACTCTGACCTTCTCCTTCTTCCTCTCGAAAGCAGGAGCCAGTCTCTGGCCTTGTTCCTTCCTCAGGCAGAAAACAACATAGTGGCAGTGTTACCGAACCCACAAGGGGGGTCTGGTCTGGTCCTGTTGCTCACTGCACAGAAAGCCAATTACTGAGACAATGAGGATTACCAGAGAAGAACAGTCATTTATTACAGATGACATCACCTGGGAGATGGGAGAGATGCCTCAAATCCATGTCTCTGACCAACTGAGGGTAGGGGGTTTTATCAGGGGTTCAGGAAAGTTGCTCCGTGTATCAGGGCAGGATATGTTGAAAGCAACATGTGCAGGAGGTCTACTTCAGAAGTCACAGGTTGGCGATGGATGGTGAGTCTTGGCATGGTTATCCTGCGAAGGGCCTGCTGTTTCTGGGAGACAACTCAAAAGGTAAAAGGGTTAATTAAACAGAAAGAATATAGCGTTCTGGTCATTGGCTGCCGCAGTCCTGGGAATCCAAAGCATAAGAAAGCTACAGGGAAAGCATATGAGCGGGGGATCATTTTGTGGTTGTTCATGGAGCGGATTACAGCAGCACTTCTAGACATGACATCTGTGCATTCCAACGTCCCTAGGATGAGAAAGCATGACTTCCCGGAGGCCCCTGCTATGGTTTGCATGAGTCCTCCAAAGTTCATGTGTTGGAAACTTAATCCCCGGTGCCACAGTGTTGAGAGGTGGGACCCTTAAGAGATGATTAGGCTTTACCCCATGAACAGATTAATGCTGTTGTCATGGGAGTGGGTTTGTTATCATGGGATCAGTGTCCCTGTAAAGGATGAGTTCGGCCCCCTTCCCTCTCTCTCTCACCATGTGATGCCTTCTGCAATGTTATGACACAGCCAGAAGCCCCTCACTAGATGTGGTCTCCTCAGTCTTGGACTTTCCAGCCTCCAGGACCATAAGCCAAATAAATTTCCTGTTCATTATTAATTACCCAGTCTCAGATATTCCATTATAGCAGCACAAAACAAACTAAAACAGTCACAAAAGAGCCAGAAACTTCCTTCATAGAAACCCCCAAGTTTCTTCTCATTGGCTATATTGAGCGACATCACATCCATGTCCAGGAAGAAACTGAGGCCAGGACAGGCCATTGGCCTGGGCTGCTCATCCCTGATCCAGTCACCATGGCCAGGGAAAGGGATCATCCCAATTGGTTTAGGCCAGCTCACCCCAGGGCTTTGGACAATGCAGACCACAGTGTCTGCAAAACAATAACAATGGATAGAGCGGATGTTAGGATGACAATAATGTCTGCTGCAAAGGACAACTAGAAGATCTCAACTGACTAACACATTCAGGAGCAGGTTCAGTCCCACTGGAGCAAAACGGTAGATAATTCATCTTCTCTTCCTGGGTCTTTCTTTCTATTATTTTATTTCAAGAGCCACTATGCAGATGACTGTAATAATGATTTTGACCAAAAGTTACCGTCTAGCTAGTGATACCACTCTGAAATTCATCCATTAAAGATATCACAGGCCGGGCGCGGTGGCTCACACCTGTAACCCTAGCACTCTGGGAGGCCAAGACGGGTGGATCATTTGAACTCAGGAATTTGAGACCAGCCTGAGAAAGAGTGAGTCCCTGTCTCTACCAAAAAAAAAATAGAAAGAAAATTAGCTGGACAACTAAAAATATATATAGAAAAAATTAGCCAGGCATGGTGGCACATGCCTGTAGTCCCAGCTACTTGAGAGACTGAGGCAGAAGGATCGCTTGAGACCAGGAGTTTGAGGTTGCTGTGAGCCAGGCTGACACCATGGCACTCTAGCCCAGGCAACAAAATGAGACTCTGTCTCAAAAAAAAAAAAAAGATGTCACATTTGGCTGGGCACCGTGGCTCACACCTATAATCCTAGTACTTTGGGAGGCCAAGGGGAAAGATTGTTTGAGGCTAGGAGTTTGCGACCAGCCTGAATAAGAGCAAGACCCCATGTCTACCAAAACTAGAAAAATCAGCCAGGCATGGTGGCACATACCTATAGTCCCAGCAACTCGGGAGGCTGAGGCAGGAGAATCACTTGCACCCAGGAGTTTGCGGCTGCACGGAGCTACAATGATGCCATTGCACTCCAGCCTGGGTGACAGAGCAAGATCCTATCTCAAAACAAACAAAAAAGACATCCCATCTGATATCTTGAAGACTAGCTACTAAGAGAAATAAACGGAGCACCATGCTATATTCATCCATTCAATGAACATATTCACTCATCGCTGACTTTGTTCTTGGCCCAGTTCTAGTTCTTAGAGATCTATTCTAGGTACTAGAGACTCAGATAATGAGCAAACAAATATAAAAACAAGTAGTTCATCAGTGGAGGCATGTATAAGCAAAATGTGGTCTGTGTATACAATGGAGTATTACTCAGCCTTGAAAAGGAAGGAAATTCTGCCACGGGCTACAGCATAAATGGACCTTAGGGACATTATGCTAAGGGAAATAATTCAGTCACAAAAGACAAATACTGTATGACCCCACTCATATGAGGTACCTAGGATCGTCAAATTCATAGACAGAAAGTGAAATGCGTTGCCGGAGTTACAGGGAGGGAATGGAGAGCTACGTTTGTAATGGGTGCAGAGTTTCCATTTTACAGGATGAAAGAGTTCTGGGAACAGATGGTGTGGTGGTTGCACTGCAGTATGAATGTATTCAACGCCACCGAACTGTACGCTTAAAAATGGTTAAAGTGGCAAATGTTATGTGCATTTTTAACATGATTCTAAAACTGGGTGAAAAATTAATTCCAGATTGTGAAAATCCATAAGGAAGAAAGAAAATAGGGTGACAATATAGTGCCATTGGGGGAGGTGACTTAGATAACGTGGCCTGGGAATGTGTCTCCCAGGAGAGAGGACCCCAGGGGAGGAAGGGAGGGAAGACAGGATGCAGGGCCCCAACGCCCTGTGAGGAGTCGGCTTTTATTCTAAGAACAAGGGAGGAGAGGGTCCAGTGTGTCAGGTCAGGCACAGGTTGAACCACAGCTCGGTCAGATTACTTAGCATTCCTGAGCCTCAGTTTTCTCACCTGTAAGATGGGATTAAAAATACCTACTTCTCAAGGTTACAAGAACAAAACATGAAAAAAGAATTATAAATCATGTAACAAAATAAATATCAGCAACTCTTTCATTTGTTTCTTTAAGCACTGAGGGCCGACGTGCTCGCCAAGGCGTTTAGGGGGAAGTGTTGTGACGTCTGCCACACCGGGGAGAGGGATGGACAGGTACATAGCTATGAAATGAAACAGAGCACAATGTTAGTAACAGAATCTAGGTGATGGATAAATGTATGTTCGCTGTAAAATTCTTTGGATTTGCAGATATCTTCGAAATTTTTTTGAGGAAAAGGAGGAGAGGTGACGCTTGCACTTTATGAAATTTGAAAATGCTTGTCCACTCCCTCTGCAGTCCCCCACGCCCTCCTTTCTTGTCTTATGGCGTTAGCAGGTCGCCTTGCGGTCCTGCCGAGGGACTCGGTCGCGCCAGGACGACGTGCAGGGCTGTGGCCGCCAGAGGGCGCGCCCGCGCTTGCCGAGCACCGGGGCCGGGGCTGCGCCCGGGAGCCGGACTCCTGGACCCACCTTGACCCGCGGCCGGTCGCGAGACCCCGGACCGAAGCCTCCGCAATCCCTGCAGAAAACAGCTCTTCGAACCCCACAGGCCGGGAGTCAGCGCCTGCTGTCTGGCCCCGCAGCGATTCCGAGAGGAAGAGGGAGGAAGGAAAGTTGTGTCTGCTGAGAAGGTGTCAGACAATGCTAAATGCTCGCACATCCCGCATTTCATGTTTTAGTTATGAATCGGCCTGAAAATAGAACTGGAGCCGACGTGCGAAGGATACACATCCCTTTCCTGACGGAGGATGCCCAGAAGGGGCTCCCTGGTCCTCGGAGGACAGAGCAGCTGGGAGGGGGGTGGGGGTGACATACTTTCCCCACCCTTGCCCCCTGAGCAAAGGGGCCCAGAGACGCTGTGTCCCCTGGGCTGAGATGGCAGCTCCCGTGGGTGTCCAGGGACCTCACTCAGCATCTTCAAGGAGCCGGCCCACCCCGCCCCCACCAGCTTCCCCGGGCCGGCCTGGAGAAGTCCGTTAACCTTTGTTCAAAGACAACGTCATAACCAATTTGAGATCTAATTGGCCCTGATTTGCAGCTCTAGAATCGAGCAACACCTCATTCTGTAAGATCGGAGTGTTCCAACGAGTGGAGCAGAGGAGTTTGGCTTTTTAGGCAGAGACGGGCTGAAGAAAGTAAAACCGGAGAAGAGAAGCACACTGGTCATTTCCAAGTTGTTTTCCTTGCAGGGTTAAAACAAAGGGGACTTCCTTATTGCCCAGGTTGACTCAGGCTGGCTGGAATGTTTTAGAAACACTGGCCTGTTTCAAGTTCAGTCTGCTTACAGGGTACATGGTACTTAGCACAGGTGACTCCATTCTGCTGAGGTCTGGTCTGCTGGGTTCTAGCACAGGAGGCTGGTCCAAACAATGCCTCTGGTAAACCTAGTTTCACACCTTGGACCCTCTCTCGGCTGAAGCCATCCCACACTCCCACCCACCAGAGTATTTTCTGAGACCGTCTGGATCCCCAGCCAGCAGAGATTCAGGCATAAATAATCAGTCACTCAGTATTTTAAAATTATAATCATTCGAATCCACTCTATACACCAGTACTCCCCTCGAAATTTCCTTTTTTGTTTAGCCAAAGCCTAGAAGTCTCAAACACTGTCCTTAGAAAGCTCAGCCATGTGCCCCCATCTCTCCACCCAACAGGGCAGCTGGAGCCACCGGGGCCTGCAGCCCAGCCAGGGACCCTGGCCCCAAAGGCCTCTTGGGACTCCCTAAATGTTATCCTCCCTTAGAGGAAAGCAGGAGTGTGCCCAAAAAGTCACTTCCTCACTTCAGACCTGCCTGGTTGGGAGGGGGGGTATCTGAATCCTGTGGGAATTTGGATGGAAAGGATGTCATGGCCCAGATTTCGACTAGTATTTCTTCGTTTGTTTTAAACATTTATTCACTAGTAATACATGTTAGGCCTAAGAAATAAGGTAAGCATGAAGACAATTAAATTCACTCATGAACCCATCTCAAGGTAAACACTCATGACATTTTGGTGTGTGCTCTCCTGAAACTTTTATTTCTGCACATCTATTGCTACACATGTCATTTTTTTTAAAGGTTATGTTGAACACACTATTTGTAACTTCCTTCTATCATTTAATAATAATCCCAAGTACCTTTCAATGATTAAACAATAATTTTCAAGAAAAGGCAAAGTCATGATTCTCCTAAAGATAAAAAGTGAACACATGTTAAAAAATTTATTTAACTCATTATTAATGAAGGAACCATTAAGAGATTACAACTAGTTCAAAGAAGGAATCAAAAAAGCACAGAGTTTATAGATCAGGAATCCCGAAACGGATTTGCAAATGGACACAAAGGTGACTTCTTCCACTTGGATGGAGGGAGTCACATGAACCTTCACCAGATGGAATTTATTTGTGTGTCTATAAAGAACAATCTGCAAGTCACTCATTGCCTATAACTTATGGAATCATAAAATAGCCCAAAGACCATGAAAAGTGAAGAGCCCCCACAGAATCTGAGCCAGCCAAGCAGGTGGGTGTGCTCTCCTTACAAGAACAGGAGGAGACACCAGGAACGTACATGCACGCAGAGAACAGCCCACAGTGAGAAGGCAGCCCCGAGCGCCGGACCTGCCAACACCTGTGTCTTGAACATCCTGCCGTGAGAAAACAAGTTTCTGTACTTAAGCCACCCAGTCTGCGGGCTTTGTGATGGCAGCTCCAGCAAACGAATGCAGGAGTCGACATCGGCTCCAAACTTACTCACTGTGTGTCCTGAATGAATCAGCCAGCCCCTCAGAGTGTGTTTCCTGATCCAATATGTAAAGCAAAGGTAGAAACACATTCCACCCAGGGTAGCAATGAAGCTTAAGTGAACTTGTACGTGTGAAGTGGGCATCTAGCAAGTATGCAAATGTTGGCAGAAGAGTGTCGTTTCTAAAATGAGGCTCAGGCACCTTGGGGAAGAGGAGGAGAGAAAATTCAGGAGTAGAGGAAGAAAAGATGAGAACTTTGTTAATAGTTATTCTTACACCCTCCTTTTACATTTCTATTTGTATATATGGTTTTAATGGGCATGATGCATAAATGTTTATGATTTATGAAAAAGCATCATCCTTTTAATTTCTACTTTGTGTATGGTTTTAATGCACATAGTATTTAAATGCAGTGCTAGATATGTATAATACATGAATGAACAGATTTGCATATAGTAGACATGAGTAATTTTTTCGTTTTTTGTTTTTTTGGTTTGGTTGATTGGTGTGTGATTGTTTGTTTTGAGACAGGGTCTCACTCTGTCACCAAGGCTGAAGTGCAGTGGCACAATCTTAGCTCCATGGAACCTCGAACTCCTGGGCTCAAGCGATCCTCCTGCCTCAGCCTCCCAGTAGCTGAGACTACAAGCAGGCACCACCACGCCCGGCCAGGATGTGCGATTTTTAAAATTTACTGATGTGAATGCTCAATCCAAAATAAAAATCTTTGGAGACCCACACAGATCATAATAACATGGCCACCAATATTTCTTTGTATCCATTAATATGTTGGGGGGTGATTGGAGAAGACGGAGAAATGTGATCGTGGTTACCATGTATGCCACGTGGTTGGTTTAGGAGACAGGAGGGCGTCTGTGCTCTCTCTAGCCCTCTGGACAAGTTTTGAGACCTTTGAGGTAGAAGCTCAAGCTGTCTTCATGAGAGTCTGTGAGATTCTGCCGGTCACTGAGGGCCTTCGAACACTGGACAGGCACGTCACGCTGCAGGCAGCCCCCTTTCGTAGTTATAATGGCAGGAAAACTGTGACTAGTGGACAAGTGGAAACCAGGACAGGACAGGAAAGAGGAGCGGACACTGTCTGGGGTTGCAGCTGGCAGACTGGCTGGGTGCGAGGCTCCCTGTGAGGTCTCCCATACATGG